>QFEM01001576.1:4931-15681 GCA_003316205.1 Boletus bicolor
ATGATCCTATGTATAATACAGCAATGGGAGGGGGGGGAGGTATGATCAAACTTAGCCCGCCTCGCTATGGCAAACGATGTACTTGGCAGAGCGTGGCCGTGAGGCAGTACAAGAGGCCGTGACCAGGAACAATTGAGGATGGTGCGGTGCGTGCGTGGATATGGAACATTCGAATGGAACAATTCTCTTGTTCGGACATCTCCGGTCTAGTGAGCTCAGCTGCGGTACTCGGTAGACAGTGCGACTGCGGATACGATAGTGAAACATAGCAGAAGGATCCAGTGAGCCGGAAAAAACGTAGGAAAAGTCAGTTTTTGTGCATCCAGCGGGTCTGATCGAACGACAGAGGTTGCCTTTTCGGTGCATGTGTTACGTGACTTGTCGCACTTAGCAAAGAAATCACTTTCTCGAAAAGTGCGGAGTGGCATCGGTCTCATTTAAACAGGATCTGCCGCTTGCGGGTTCGTTTGTTTTTCGTCCTTCCTCTTGGTTCGCTCCCCTTTACAAACCAACATTCCAAGGTATTTGGCTCCTAGTGTTCTAGCACAACGTTGACTCCTACTCTCCAAACAGTAGTGGGTTACTTATTCCTATCATAAGGCTAACTAACTCCTGCGAAACTTATGGACACTCCCCGATCGTCGACACCAGTGGCAGAACCAGGCCCCTCAGAATCGCTTTTTGACTCCACACAACTGATGCTTCCCCCACAGCCATCTGGTTCTTCCTCAGCGGTGAGAAGACCAGTGACTGAGGGAGGAGTTCAACAAAAGAAACACTCTCTTCGGCAGCACGCCGTCACCCTCCTGCAGCCTGCAAAGCAGGTGGGACCGGCTCCAACAGTATGGCAAAGTATACGAGCCATTATGTTAGCGTCTTGTAAGTCGTCCGCTGACGGAGCGAGGCCCTCTTTCTCATACGTTTCTCACCAGACTTGAATCTTCTTCTTATTTGTATCCCAATATCCGTATGCTTTGAGATTTCTCTGTCCCTTTTTTTTGCGCTCACGTTCGCTCGGCCAGTGGGCATTAAATTTTGCGTTGCCGAACGAGCACACGCTCATCTTCGTCTGTGCGTAGTCGTCCTGCGTTCTGCACCGGTTGTTGTCAACTGACTTCAACAGTCTCCTTTATGGCCATCATACCTCTTGCCAAGGTGGGTCGTTCACTCGGTAATTACAGCATGGTATTCATAAATCACCAGCTGCTCGCATTTGCTACGGATGAACTGTCGCTGCGAGTTGGGCAAACCCTAGCAGGTTTCATAAATGCCACACTCGTAAGTGTGACCTGTATCTTTTGAGCGGCCTTCTGACATCTTTCTGCTTAGGGAAATGCGTAAGTGGATTCTCGTTACACCTCTCAATAAGCTTAGTTCTCCGCTCACTGCTGCCGCAGTGTCGAGTTGATTGTTTCGGTATGTTGAATCCCGTCACGTATACCTGCATGTCACATTCCCATTTCACGTTCTGTCAGATCATCGCTTTGACCAAGTGTGAACTAGACATCGTGCAGTCATCCCGTGAGTAAAACGTTCTCTCCGTCAGCTGCACTTCTCCAGATTCACAGCCTCTACCAGTTGTTGGATCTATCCTCAGTAATTTGCGTAAGCCTTCAGTCGTACCACCACTTTCCCCCCACTAATCTTACCCCGCCACATAGTACTTGTGCTTGGCATGTGTTTCTTTGCGGGTGGCTTGAGGTTCTCCGAGCAGGGCTTTGGACTCAGTATGTGTTTATGCATCGCATTGTCGTTTGCACTGTTTGAAACCTTGAATCAAAAGTCGCGGCACAGATGAACTCAACTCTTCTGACGATCAGTGTTATCGCCGTCCTTCTCCCTGGTGCCTTCGTAATGGCTCTTGAAGGGTCTCCTAATTACGATCCAAACACCACTGATCAATCGATACTTAAAATGAGTCATGGGGTGCGTTTACCAACATCAGGGATAAATGAACATATCTAAGCTCTTCGCAGGTCGCCATCATTCTACTCTTTAGTACGGACCTGCTCTCAAGTCGTGATTACATGACTAATGCATATTTTCTGCCTTTAAGTCTATGCATCCTACCTCTTCTTCCAGCTCTCTTCGCACAAAAGTCTCTACCAAGATGATAGCGAGGAGATTCTGGAATCAAAGAAATACAGCGAAAACCCATTCAAGTTGAAGAGATTTCGTCATGGAAAGCAGCCCCGACACACTGAAACACCGCTGGTCACTTCACCTTCAAAGATGGCTGATGGTGCTCGGCCAACTTCCGATCCGGAGTCGGGTCATGTCACGCAAATGCTAGTTGAAGAGGAAATCGAGGAACCTCAAATGAGCGTTCCTATGTCCTTCTGCCTCTTGGTCGTTGTCACCGTCGTAAGTTTACTGGTTATGTGCGCTCTTGATGGCAAAGGTGATCGTTGGTGATCCGTGTAGCTCGTGGCTGTAACTGCAGAGTTTCTGGTAGACTCCATCAATGGGCTGACTGACACTGGGCGTATCAGTAAGGAATTCGTCGGAGTGATTCTTCTCCCCATCGTCGGAAATGCTGCAGAGCACGTCACGGCGGTGACGGTGTCTGTCAAGGACAAGTTGACGCTCAGTCTGAGTGTTGCAGTCGGTTCCAGCATCGTGAGTTCTCTTTTACTATGCACCATTTCCAGAACGTAATAACCCCCTCCACCAGCAAATTGCGCTCTTCGTCATTCCGTACGTCGTCCCCCTCTCCTCTCCCAGCTTACCGACGGTGTCATGTACGCTTATCTCTCTCACCAACACAGGTTCATCGTCACGTTGGCGTGGATACTCGGCAAGCCGCTCACACTCCTGTTTGACCCTCTCCAGTCCGTCGTCCTATTCCTTTCAGGTACGTTCACACTTTCTCCTTTTGACCGTCCGGCGATCTGTAACCTGGGACGGTTTATACAGTGCTCACCGTCAACTACGCTGTCCAAGACGGCAAGTCGAACTGGCTCGAAGGGATGATCCTAATGTGTACGTTTTTCTCATCGCTTCGACTGTCGATGCTGTTTTTGTACTGACCACACGTGATAACCAGGCCTCTACCTCATCCTCTGTGTCACGTTTTGGTACTACCCCGGTACGTCGTTTGGGGTGGACATCTACGGGCTCTGTTCGGTGCAGTTCTGACGTATATGCGCATTTCAGGTACTAGTCCCTTGTTGAGTTGTTAGAAGGCTCGGCTACTCGGGTTCAAGTTTTAGTACGCATGTCCGCCGTAGTAACGTACCCGTCCGCCTATACTCTACAGTCTATTTTCTTCTTATTCGTTGACGCCCTGGTTACACGTTTATTTACATAACGAGCTTCGGACCGACATGTCATGTAGATAGTAGTCCCCATCCATAGACTTTTCTTGGCGTCGTGACGCTGATGCTTGATGATGCTTGATGCGATGCGCGCTCGAAGTGGCGTCAACGCGAGTTTGAAACTAAGCTATCAAGTTGTTGCATGCACATTTCGGTCGGCTACGGGCGGCCTATAATACCTCCGTACATACAACACGTATCAAAAACCAACCAGGTCCTCAAGTTCCCGATGGTGCCAAAATGCTCCACCCGAGCCGCTCAAAGGACGCTACGATCCGCGTATGTCCTACAGCTTTGCCTTGCCTCCATCTGCCAGCGTCACCGCGGCGGAGGTCAACACGCTAGTCCCTCGTTCCTTTGCTTTCGTAGCTGTAACAAACACGAAACATCAGTACAGATACCCTTGCCATTCCTTATCCCAGGAACGAAAAAAAAAAGAGCGCGACGCACTGAATATCACCTTGTTGCCTTCCTTCCACATCTCCGTAACGAGTGTTTCGCCCGGGTACACGACACCGGCAAACCTGCAGGATATGGGGTAATAATCATAATCAGGTCAGTGAACCTTGCACACCCCGATGCGACAGTGCGGGGTTCCTTTGAAACGAGAACCCCAGGATTTTCCTTGCGACGTACCGCACTTTGATGTCCTGATAAGGACCGAACGTCTTGAAAACGTGTTTCCCCGCGACTCCCATGAAGCAAAGTCCTTTGTTGTCACCACATCCCCACAATCGTGATCCATCATCAACGCGCGAAAAAAAGTGGAAGTGACGTACCGTGTAGAATCGGCTTATCGAACCCACCAATCGCGGCAAAGTCAGGCAAGATCTAGGGTCGAACCGACCGATTTGAGAACGATCATTGAATGTGGATGCCAAGTGCGATCAGATAAAGTTACCAAAAAAGAGAGAGAGAAAAACGTTGTTTCAGAGCCGCGTTCACTAAAAGAGGAAGAGTAATGGTGCCTACATGTAACGGATTGTAATCCCCACTCAGACTGATTCACGCGATTGGAATGTCGATGAGAGATCGCCCGAGATAATAGGATCATAAATAATATGATGGGGACTAACCGATATAGTGCTGCTTGCGTAGGCGACGTCTTTTCTTCCATGATAGCATCCGGTGCACGTTTGAGTGGCAAGTTGGCCGCTGTTGCTGCACCCCTGTCTACGAACACGCCCGAGTCGCATGGGGGTAAGGAATGGCATAACCGAGTTCGGCCGAAAAAAAGGAACGTACCGGCTCCGGTACGCTTACCGCCGAAACCCCCCGCGCCACGGATGAAGAACGTGGCTTGGTTTTCAAAGAGGAGCTGTCCCGTGTCCTTGTCCCTGGTCTGGACGAGGGTCGTGACAGAAGCAGCCTTTCCCTTGTCCAGGACTTCGAGTAGCCTGTGCTCCACATGGTCAGTATTGGCGGGAAGACCCGGCCGGTGGGTTGGGTTCGTGACGCACCGGGTCTCGTTCACGAGGTTAGCTTCGGTAGGTATAGGAGCTTTGATGGACAAGTATTGTTCGCCATGCAAAAGCTTTGCCTACAACGAAATGAAAAATGAAAAGAAAAGGAAATGTGTCATCAGCAAAGAAACGGAGTAAACAGCCTCAAGGTTAGATCTGGGATTGGAGCGCGCGGAACCTTGACCTGCCAGTGAGAAAACGTACCGGGTTGAAATTCGGGAGCCATGCGAGTGGTATGCCTGAGCTAGCACCAAACTGTGGGATGACCCCAAAAGTAGGGAGAGCACTAAACTCCTCGTGACCTTCATACGCCCATTGCAGCTCTTGCTCGGTGGCACCGATACCGAGGTTGTAAAAGATGACGTCCCGTTCCGTGTACGAGTAATCTTGGTCCGCTGGAACCTGTTTCTTCGCGTCTGCTACCAACTGCGAATCCTCAGGATCGACAAAAACAGCAGGTAGCTTGGACATGGTTGCTAGTCGATGGAAGCAATAACGCGTAACGAGGTTGCCATCCGGAAGGAACGGCTGGGAACGAAATCACATGGCAACTTGAAAGATAGCCCATGCACCAATAAATTGCAGTAATATGTAACACCTAGAGAGTTGAATCAAGTAGTGATGTTATGTATGCTCAGTTAAATATCATGCTGGTCGTGCTATGGATAAAAAGTAGAACCCAATGTAGAGTTAAAACCAGGGAGCCCACAGATCTACGAACAGTTGGTGAAAACACTTGGTGTACCTGCAAAGACAATACAGGGGTAAAACCATGCACAAATCAAACACATCGCGGTACCAGGGTAATCGATTAATCTTTCACAGACACCGTCACTGCGGTGACGTGATCTACTGCGTTGCCGACAATGGGTAGAAGAACGACACCAACGAACTCCTTGCTGATGCCGGTGGACTCTGTCATACCATCGATGGAGTCAACAAGGAAATCCGCAGTGACGCAAACAAGCTGCATCACAGTATCCGTGTGTCAATGCCATTAGAATTGAGGTGGTGGAGAAACGCACCGCCGTGATGACTGCCAAGAGACAGAACGATACTACTACATTCATCTGAGGCTTTTGTTCCTCAGACTCCTCGTCCAATTCCAACCGTGTGATAGGAGTCCAGAATCGTCGCGATCGGTTCGTGGACTACTCTGCCAAGTCGTTGCAACGCCATCTTCTTGAAAATGCATGTGTTCCGTTTCCGACGGAAGTGCAATAACTGGCGATACATGCCCACTGTGGCTTGGCGTCGAAAATGTCCTCACTTGAAGAAACCTCCGCTTCAGTTTCCCCATGAAGAGGTTGTCACCGATATATTTTTTCGATACAGATATTTCGCTGCTATCATGTTGATAGAGATCCCTGTGAGAAGAGAGTTGGAAAAACAAATACGACTTGTAGACTGAAGAATGACAAGAAGCGTTAGTTCTGTAAAAGTACCCTTGAACACGAGATCGTACTAAAGAGCAGAGTGATAGCAAACTGGAAGAACAAACTTGAGGCTAGGGAATGGATTAGAACCCGAGGGAAAAACTTACACCATGACTTGTTTTGAGGATTTGCCCAGTGGCAGTAGCCTCATCGAAACCTGGAAGCCCTTGAAGAATCGTGAGGAAGGGAACGGGCAACAGGACGGCGATGACACTGATTGTCAACAATGATGCATTGAGCTGTGCGGCACCTTTCGGCTCGTAGTTAAGTACGGAAGCATAGTGATACGCCCGAGAAATCCGCACTCATGCCAAAACTGAGAATCGCAAGCCACCTGCGAAGAAACACGTCCCGAGAACCAGCACTATGGGGGTCTGACATTAGTGAAGTAGTCCATGATAGTGTCGACCATACTCGCCTATGTTACTCAGAATAGAACCAATAACCAGGAGCGCGGTGGATGTCAAGTAGGTGCATCAAGCACAGATATACTATAGCTCACGGGAAGATTGGACGATCGTAAGTCGACATTTAGTCAAAGCGATGATCTAGGGTGAATGTAAAACGAGGAGAGTGCATAAGTGTCCACAACATTCTACATACCGAAACCACGAGTTCAACACTGGGGCGGAGTGATGAGTGATTACGTTTTCAGACATAATGGCTTGACTTGCGTGTTTCCCTACGTAGAATGAGTAAGGGGATGGCGACATATTTGCAAATCCAATTTGGTTATATTCTTTGGTAGGGGGAAAGAGCATACCGATACTGGAATGAAGATGAGAAGTACATTCAGATCTAACACATAACTAGTGAGTATCGGAGGTCTAGAACGAGATAATAACTTACAGGATGACAGCACTATTGATCTGACACTTCCCCACACAGTTGGAGACGGCCCGACTTCCCTCTCAGGTTTCAAGAGTGTAGCTGCATGTGGTAAAATGGGACTTTTCTTCCGCCGAGCACCTCTTCCATCAGCAATCGATCTCCTCGCATTCACTGAAGTAGATGACCCGCGAGGAATACCACCTTTGACTTCGTCTCTTTGCGCGGAACTACGTGGGATGTCTGTTTCAACGTGCCCAGATGGTTCCACTGTATCAAGAATCACTGGGTTGGATGAAAGTGGACTGTGAGAGTCAACCACCTACTTGTCGGGATGAGGCAGCAAATCTGAATCAAATCGAAGAGTAACGGGTGGGTAAGAAGCGCCCGAGGAAAAAACTGTACTATTCGATGGGTACCTCGGTAATTATCACTGCCAGGCGCGGATGTTCCAACTTCCCAGCCTCGATCAACGTTTCTGTCCTATTAGGGGTGAATTAACGATGTGACTGTGTAACCGCAAGATGCTCCACTGCGCGACGCTCGTGAGAGTCGAGATTGAACCCGTCGCGGGCCAGTACGGTCCATGGAAGGATTCAGAACATATCTACAAGGTAAATCTCATTCAAACTCCGATAAGTCTACCATGCCTTCGGAACATACTACATGAAGAGATTCAAAGATTAGAGGAGGTGGATGAATGCATGCTTCGATCAAGTGTTGGAGCGGCTGACGCAGCAGTAAGTGGCACAGCTGGCACAGCAGCCGGTGCATCTTCAGCAGCTGCAAGAGACTGCAAATGGTGTGCGCACAGAGTGCGTACTTCGGGGCATACCTGGGTCCTATCAACCGACGAAGGTCAGCGAGAGGTGCCCTCGCTCGTCGTCTTGAGCGACATGTCGGCCCAATCGTTGGGTTCGAGTGCTGAGAGTGTGGTGACGATATGCTTGATGAACATGTCGTGATTGCACGGACGCTTGCGATAGAACTCTCCGTGCTCGTCAGTGGCCAGTGGCAATATAATTTCCGATCGAAGTGCCGTCAGGAGCGGGATGAGTGGTTTGAAATAAGGGTGGATATATTTCACGATGAATGGGTTCCACGTCAAGTTGGACTGAATGGTAATCGTTTTGAGAACACAGGACTCGAAGGTGTTGTAAAACTTGTCATAACATTCTGCGAGGTCTTCCTCGGATTTCTGTTTGAATGGTCCGTCATAGAGAGTACATATCCCAACGGGAACATAGAAAAAGGATTCAAGATCGTGAAGCGCGTCGTGTATTATGGGTTTTCCAGGGCCAGCCATGGTGAGTTGTGCAGACATCCAGGGCCACGTGCCCTGACATATAGGTCAGTTCGGTGCACTCAGCGGAACAGTGAGGCTTACCGTACGATACAGGGGGCATACATCAATCGTCCGACGAGGGTCTTCGTTCGGATCATCGTCACCCATGAGTAGCACAATGTCGTGCTCAGTCGTGAGCTCCGAAATGGACAATAATTTTGGTGCATCGTTACACCCAACCTTCCGGACGGGAACGCGGTTATCATACTCCAGGACTGGTTCACAGCTGACAGTTTCGACTGGCGACGTCGGAACATCATCAGGACTGAGATCATCGTAGCTCGACGAAGAAGATGCTTCAGGGTCGGAAGAGTCGGAAGAAATTGGAGAATGAGAAGCCACTTTGGGGGTTGCATAGCCCCAGTCCCCAAGCACCCCCCGCCGCTTAAGGCGCCGGATTCTCTGGCACAAACGTGCTCGAACATCGCCGCGAAGGTCATGCATGTGTGCACTGTGATCCGTCCGGCCTTTTGTGAAGGCGAGGAATAGATTTGCGGGGCTGATATCGCGATGTAAGATGCCAGCGATCTCTAACGCATTCTTGTGCACTGTGATTTGATCAGACTCGAAAACTCGGGCTGCGTATCTTGACAAATATATACTCACCAACAATGTAATCCAAGAATCCGACAAGGAGCTCTCCGAGGGACGAAAATTCGAGAATGAGATTGCACACAGGACGGGTGACAAGACGTGACAAGAGTCGGAGGTGGAAGGAGGAGTTCGAAGGGAGGGCCGAAGAGAAGAAATGCGTAGAAGAATTGACCACTGGGTATGGGGGATCCAGAGTCCGGAGCTGAGTCTTGACCTGTTCCTCGCTCACCAGCGTAGGGACGCCTTCGATATGATGATGCTCCAGGATATGTAAGATCATACCTTCAGTGTACTTGCGAAGCGGGTCTATCCACGAATCTTTGACCACCACGGCCGGCTCGTCTCCATCTGCTGTATCAATATCACCCTTCCAGACTGTCGTTCCTTGACCGACCAAGCTATCAGATATAGCGAGAACGGATTTGAGCCAAACCCTGAGCCGTTTGCCGTGGATGCCATTGATCTCCACCCACTTGCTACCTTTCCTTTCCCGGTCCCAGGAAGGTTCGTCGTTCTGTTCGGCTTCTCTGTTATTGAGCTCCCAAAATCGGGTATCTGAAGACTCAGACCCAGGGTGCAGCGCGTCCTCACTATCTGACGGGGATGCTTGATTATTAGCCGAGTCGGATTTAGACTCTGACGACCGGGAAATCTGGTCATCTGTTGACTCGGAGTCTGGCGACTGAGAGTCTCTGGAGTCAGGCTGAGATTTGTTGCCATGCTCAGAAACAGAAATACTGATCTGCGAGTCCTGATCCCATGTACGCCACTTGATTGATGTGTCGAAGCCGATGGTCGAGTAGTCTGAGAGGGACACACCAATGAGGATGCGTAAGAATTGTAGAGGTGAAGAACTGATGTCATAAGGGCAAGTGGAAATCGATCCACTACGATGGAAGGTTGTTAGGTAGATGGATGATCCGAGCATGCGAATGCATGAGACCAAGTGACGGCCATCTTGTGCACCCAGGAGACATGATGCCTTTTCTGCGAGCTCTAGGAATGATTCCTTTTCCTTCTCTGTGTTGGCCCGGTTCTTCACCTCGCAAAATGTCGTGACGTGTTCCCAGCTCCGGTTGCAGGCACCCTCGGGAGTTCGGAAGTAGCAGGTGAGGTCGGGCTTTCTAACCGCATACGATCAGTCCAAGAGTTTGGTTGCGGACTGAGAATCCCACTCACTGCGGCCAGCGAATCGGTGAAGGCACTTGAGACAAGAATTAGAAAACTCACAAGCACGACACTCCACATGCCTTGTGCACAGCGGCACGCACGCCATTGAAGAAATCTGCGACATCAGCCTCATAGTTCGTGAGTTTCCTTTTCTTGGCTATGGGAAAACCAGACCAGATATACTTTGTGTCTTGAGACTTGGTTGAGCTCCTGACGTGTCCTTGAGTTTTCAGAGTGTCTAGTAGGCCCGCTAGTGTTTCGCCCTGTGGAGGTGAAAACCATTCCGGATAGATGAAGTCCAAAAATGTGTCGCTATCCTCCTTTTGAGTGAGCCGCACACTGACCCCCCAGGTGTCGTTTTCCAGTAACTGGTGTATTGTAGGACAGTGCCAATCAGTTTTTCGCCTCAGCGGTTGAGGAATCGTCAGTATCTGTGGCTTTCGATGAGAATTTGCTTTCTTTTTCTCCGGAAGGCTCACACTAATCAGGTTGTATGGCGTATCGTGTGGTTTGAGCCGCTGTGACAGTTTTTTTTTTCTTGTGTAGACTTGTACGGTAATAACTTGACTTATTTGGGCCTTCATTTGTTTTGATGGT
>QFEM01001614.1:0-15359 GCA_003316205.1 Boletus bicolor
CGACAAGAGGTCCGATACCTGGGCCGGCGAATGGAGCAACAGTGAAGACAGCTAATGCTGCTCCTCGCTCCTTGGGACTCCAAATGTCTGATATCAGAGCACTAAGTGTACGGTGAGACGAGGACATGAGAGAAAGGTGTAAGCGTCACGTACCCAGAGTTGGCTAGGGGAGCAGCTGCGAAAGTCCCGCCAAGAAAGCGGAAAACAAGTATGGACGCGGTGTTCTTGGCGAGGGCGGAACCTACTTGGAAACACTGTAGATGACATAATGGTGAGAGTGCGGAAGGCAATACAAGGGACATGACAGACCACAAACCCGAAGAACGACAGGATAAAGATCGGCCGTCGTCCGTACTGCTCTGAAAGCGGCGCCCACAGAAGAGGGCCGACACAATATCCAAAAACGAAAAGGGAGATGGTGAGGGTACCAACTTCGGCCGAAAATCCGAATTCCTGCATCAGCGCTGGTATGATCGGCGACGGGACACTACTCGAAAATGTACTGTTGCGAATATTCAGCGGCGGAAATATAGCAAATCCACGGGAACTGACGCTCCGAAAACAAGAATACCCCCTGTCATAGTGAGATACCATCTCTTGAGGTGTGACCAGTTCTAATATGGGTGGGTAAGATCTACTGACGGAGTTGACGCGCGGGATGAACATACCTTCGGATTTTCCGGATCACCGGGAGAGAAACAAACAAGGAGGGGGTCAACGGGTGGTTTGTCGTCGACGACAACGGAGATATCAACCTCGGGGTTTAATGCATGGACGGCAGTGCTGGTTGAGTGGATGGACGCATCTAGTGGCACTGGCATAGCTGGAGACGGGTGAGCAAAGTCATGATGTATCCTGGCAACTTATAGTGCCCTGAGGCGCATGGATCGCCAACGGTCGGGTGGCAAATGTACATAAGTACCTGACCCGACAGTCAATTGCTGTACAAGTACTAGTCAGACGGGACATAAAAAGTTGGTCATTACCACTGTTCACACACTTTGGTGAGTCGCGTTCATGCAGCGGACCAGTGAAACTCAACCGTCTAAACACAACCCATAGATGATGGCATAACAAATTTCTCATCTCACGGAGTTTAACTAGGGTGCCTGATTAGCATCGACGAACCTTCATCTGCAACGCAGTGTATAACGTTATCGCTTGACGACTCTACCACCGACCATTTGAGAGCTGTGATTGGAGGACAGCCGGTCAAAAAAGGAGATCCAGGGTCGCCGCTGCGCTAAAACCGGTTCAGCCTGAGCTAACCCAAAATAAGATGCTAAACCGTAGTCTATTACATGAAGGAAGGACCATGGAACCGCTCAAATTCAGGTTCAGTTGAAGTTCCGGTGGCTTTGGAAGTTTTCTGACTTCCCACAGTTTGCGGTTAGTCACTGACTGCGGCTCGAGCTGTTCACTGACCCGCAGAACAATGAGTCATATCATCGTTTATACATCACGACAGGGAAATTCAGGAGGTCACAACAGCTGAAATGAACGGCGGTTCAACAACTCTTTCGCAGCTACTAGCAAGCTCGGTTCTCATTGGCTGGTGAGCACCTAAACAATCCTAAATGAGTGTCTTAAAGCACCAAAAACAAATGGTGGGGTCCTCGCGGAAGCATCTGCACATTTATTCTCGCCGCATTTTTTTGTACGCGAGCGGTTGGCACAGGGTCAAAGGCCCATCCGCAGACCTACTAGTAAGCGCTGATTCACTGCTACGGTGTAGTCGATTCATTTACGCTAATAAGACGTATTGAACCACTCGGATCAGGAAAGCTTCATAATAACGTACTTGTTTCACTACACTTTTGGGATGCTCTCATCGGCCAAACAGGTTATAAGCGACTCCAAAAAGAGCTAAGCGGCTTAGCCGAGCTTGGAGCTTGTGACTTTCTGATCGGCACGACCCCCGTCCAGCTATCTGACTCAGACCGGAGCTATCCTTCAATGAGTCATGTATTCCTGGACCCTTTAGGGTTCCAGGTCTGTGAAACATTGGGCCGATTGTGGGTTGATGCCGGAACGCGGGATTGTTTTTTGGAGGGATTTTTTTTAGGGGAGGGGTTTCCTTTTGGGAGTTTCTGAGGGGCTCTCTAGGGTGAGTCGCCAGTCTTTTCGACCTGTCCGTCTTGCACCCGATTTCCACTCCGTCTACTATGAGTTTCGAAGGTGGTTGCATTTTTTTTTCGTTCGACGTGAGGCTGATGGTTCCCCTTGCAGGTGTTCGGAACGATTGGCAGAGTCTTCGTCCGATGTGGACGCGACTCCACTTGTTCCGAGTTACGAAGAGATTTCGAGTTTATCGGTATCTCACCGAACAGTTAGATTCTCGCGCTTTGTATCGTGGGCTTTTGCTCCCATTCACGCAAGCACCGAAACCGTTCTCATCATTCCAAGACACGTATGTGCACTATACGTGCGAGACTATGCCTCCGGAATCAGATCTTGCAGCGTGCTTCAAGAATCGCCAACCTGTCGGATTTTATCCCTACTATAGGGAACGTGTCTACCTTCCTCGCACCAACCAATGAGAATGAGAATGAGAGACGAAGGTGCTAGTGATGTGCTTATTCGATCGGATCAAGCATAAATTTCGCACATGACTGCCCATACCTGTTCCTCATGTTCGAATGGGAATACACACTCAGGGACTTCACCCCGGATGACCTCCGGTTTGCGGCAGAGCCATACAGAAGGTGGGCATCGTCACCTTGATAGGCATCACAATTCTACTGGCGAGCCCAAGACTTAGGGAAGTATCGACAATCTTATTTACACTATTTCACTCGAATTCTGGGTCCGGGATTACCCGCAGGGCCGTGGAATAATGTAAGGTGGTTTTCGGATGACGGCCCGCAGGTGAGTCATTCAAGGTCCGAGTGCGTACGAAGGAAAAGTCATCCGAGGGATGGGTGTCGATGTGGATCACGGGTGGGTCGTTCGGATGGTTTTTAGCTGGCGGGGTGAGCTATTTGGGGTTCGGGAGCCCATTTGCACGAAGTGCGAGCCGCCTGAGGCACGAGGAAATGTCGGAACACGAATAAGCCATTTCTGAGGGGCAGGTGTGCTGTTTAAATCAAAGGCGAACTGCCTGAAGCGCGGGATAACCATTTAGGTTGTGAGTGAGCCATTTCGAGTCGGATAGGACGACCCGGTGAGCCGTTTGGGTCAGAAGTGAATTGTTCGGGATGCAGGTGAATCTCTTAGGATGTGGATGAGTCACTTCGGGTGTGAATGAGGTGTAGGGAGCCAGCCTGAGGACCGAGTGGAGGTAATAATTGAGCAACGTGACGGCACGCTGGTCGTCTCCGCCTGCGCGCCACGCGGTCCGCGAACTGGTTGGGGGCCACCACACGTCGCCTAATGGGGCGAGTCAGTTTGTGCGTGTGTGGGTCGTTTTGGGTGCGGGTGGGGACCTAAGTGAATCATTTTTGGCGCGAGCAACTCACTTTGGTATTGGCAGGTCATTTGTGGCACGGATGCGTAGTTTTTCGCATGGTGGGCTGTTTTGGGGCAGAGGCGTGTCGTGTCGGGCGTTGGGCAAGTCGTTTTGGGTGTGGGCAGGTCGTTTGGTATACGGGCAAGGTCACACTTGGCACGCCAGTGACCTGTTGAGGCGCAAGTAACCCGTCATCAGCGCTGAGTAAGTGTGTTGGGTGGAACGAAGTACCTAACACACCTGTGAAGCCTCTGAGGCACGGGTGACCTTATGGTTGTTCCCACATCCATTCAATGCGGCGACCGGCGATGGGAAAGTCTGGTATGCATGAATGTTTATTAACCGTTGTGGACAACAGAACACTGATAACATGACTTGGGATAATCGTGTTTCTCCCATGTCCGTCGAGAGAGTCGACAAGGACACGATGGGTGCCAAGTCGTCCGGCACCGAATTATACAAACCCGAAGTGAACACCAGCGAAGTGGATGAGCGAATGCTACTCCGAAAGATGGACATTCGCATTGTGCCATGGCTAGGCTTGTTATACCTCCTGAATTTTCTCGACAGAGGAGCAATAGGAAATGCAAAGGTACGTGGATCTCTGGCCGGTTTACTGAGAGATCTCACGCGCGATAAGTTGTATGGTCTAGAAACCGACTTAAAGATTACGGACAATCAATATCTCATCGCGCTAACAGCCTTCTTTTTCCCTTATGCTATATTCGAGGTATGTATATTCACTCGTATCGAGAACATTGTAGTCAGCTAGTCGTGTGCCAGCCCGCAAGCAACGTCTTGCTGAGACGCTTCCGACCTTCGATATGGCTTTCGTCTATGATGTTCATGTGGGGCGTCATCATGGTTCGTGTAAATTCCTAGAACCCACAGATGATAATTTTTGTTGACTGAAAATAGTTGTGTCATGGCTTTGTCCGCGATTATGGTGGGCTTCTCGGTACGTGACAGCTCCTTGATCGGACAGAACCTGAGGTCTCTCTCAGCCTTGCGTTTTCTCCTTGGTCTGACTGAGGCAGGGTTATACCCTGGTATCGTTTTCTACATTTCATGGCAAGTTGCATCGCATCCCGCAATCGTGGACTGACGATGTAGGATAGCTGGTACAAGCGGTCAGAACTGGGCACGCGAGTTGCCACCTTCTTCACTTCAGCAACTATAGCAGGAGCATTCAGTGAATATACTTCCAGCTCAAGTCATATACGCATGTCTTATGGACTTATTTATCATCATAGGTGGTCTTCTGGCAGCTGCGATTTCCAACATGGACGGTGTTGCGGGGAGATCGGGGTGGTCCTGGATATTCATCTTGGAAGGCCTCTTCACTATACTGTGTTCAATCGCATCGTTTTGGGTCATCCAAGATTTCCCAGAAACCGCAAAATTTCTCACTGGCGCAGAACGTCGGTGTTCTCCTGATTTCGGGGCAATTGGCGCGCTGTTCACAATCTTTCAGGGGTGTTCGTCATTCGTCGTCTCCGTGCAGACATGCAATTCAGTGCTGGAGGAGAACAATTCAAGAAAAAATATGTCTGGCAGAGTCTAAAAGACTGGAAGACGTACATCGCAAGTGAGTTGTGCTTGCTGTTGTTGATCGGCGACGTCTTAAATGTCTATGTTAGTGGGCATATACATGGGCTTGTAATGTCTCCTCAGCCTTCCTATGGACGTAATGATTAACTCCTATCCCAGCGATGGACCCTTATTTGCATTTTCTTTGTTCACACCGACAATCATTAATCAGGTCGGTACTGTAACTCTTCTAAGGGTATCTAATAACTGCCTCATGACATATATCAGTTGGGTTAGTCACCTGTTTCAGATGCTCGGGAGATGTTGACCAAGAATACAACTACAGGGTACAAGGCTACGGCAGCAAATTTGTTATCAGTACCTGTGTATGTCTGGTCTTGCATAGTGACCGTCTTCGTCGGGTTTCTCGGAGACCGCCTTGGCAAGAGGGCGTACATTAATCTGTTTGCCTAATTAATCTTTGGGTTGGACTGCATCTGACGTACCGCTTCTTTTAGAGCCCTGTTTGGTACAGGTTGGCGTCAGACACACGCCCGTGATATTGTTCTGACAAGCGAGATCCAGGATTAGTGGGTTACATCATTTTGATCTCTTCCAGCAATCCGGCGTTGTCCTATTTTGCGTGTTATCTCGCGGCCTCGTAAGTTATACATAACTTTCAGTGACATCGTGCTGAAGTACTGATATGTAGTGCCATTTATCCGACCGTTCGTGAGTATCATTTGAAAAATGACTTTCCAAGGCTAAACTATCACCTGCCTGCTGTGCGCAGCGAATTCAGTGTGAGTACCACCGGAGCCTCGATGTTGAAAAACAGACATCCACATGTTGCACAGCGCATGGGTTGCAAGTAATGTCGAAGGCTCCTATAAACGAGGCGTGACCCTCGCGATGGCAATTGGGTGGTGAGGCTAATGAATTTACCTCACGTCTCTACTGAGCTTTGTCAGGGGGAACATTAATGGTGCTGTATCGTCCAACGTGGTATGTTCATCAAAGATCATTTGCTTCCAATAACGCATTCGTCGCCAGTATCGCGCACAAGATGCACCGTGGTTTAGGCTTGGACATGGGATCGTCCTTGCATACATAGCCATTGGATGGATATCCTCAGCGGTCTTCTTGGTCCAACTGAAGCTTGAGAATGATCGGCGGAATCGTGGGGAACGTGACGAGGTCATTGGGTGTGGCGATCACCTGGAGGAGGACATTGTGAAGGCAGCCAAGAATGGGAAATACGAATCTACCTCGACCGCGCGGGCAGAGAAAGGCGACGCGTGGAGTGGGTTCCGGTATATGCTCTAGCCAAGCAGTTTCTAGGTTTGCCCATACTGCGGTCATCCTAGAACGGCAATATTTACTCTTCAAACCACGACCTACGAGAGCGAATAGGGGGTGAAAACGTTAGGAATGACTAGTGTGCATTGCAATAGTAAAAAGTATAGATACAAAAATATACGCAGCCGTCGTGTCCCTCTTTCTATAATTATTACCACCTGCAGTCTTGCACGGACTTTGAAACAGCGACGGGAGCCGGTGCTGGTTCTGCTGAGCCGCGGGCGGCTTCCTCAAGTGGGGGAGGTGCACTCCGCTCACTTCCTCGGTTCTGATCGAGCCACTTGTCCATGTCATCGGCTTTACCCACGAATGGACGCTTGCCCAAAAGGTCAATCATGTCCTCGCTGTAAAAACAAGGGTTAAATTCAATGCTTTAGATACTTGCAAACTAGGTCGCATACCGAGTAATGACCTCCTTCTCCAGTAATAATTGGGCGACTTTCTCTACATCGTCGCGGTGACGGGTAAGGAGTTCGGTCGTTCTCTGGTGCGCAGAGCTACACAAATATCATGAGTGGTTCAGCAAACTCAGCCAGAAAAAGGAAATCAAGTACGTGATCATCTTGCGGACTTCGGCGTCAAGCATCTCGCCTGTCTTCTCGCTGAATGGTTTTGTCCAGCTCTCCTTTTGACCTTCGCGACCTCCGTAGCTGACTGGTCCGATGATCGTATTCATGCCGTAGTTCGCACATGCTTCGAAGGCCATGCGGGTGATTTTCTGAAGGTCATCTTGGGCACCAGTTGTGATGTTCTCCGGGCCAAAGAAGATTTCTTCAGAAACGCGTCCACCAAGCGTCATGCAGATTCGATCCGTCATTTGTGGCGTAGAAAGTAGGTATCGATCCGGAGGCAGATACTATTGAGAATCGTGTAAGCGGAGCCTAGGTAACCGTCGCGAGACACTCACTTGTGCATATCCCAAAGCCCCAACACCGCGAGGGATGATGCTGACTTTAAGCAGAGGGTCTGCGTGTTCTAGGAACCAACCACAGATGGCATGACCGGCTTCATGATATGCGACTGTCTTCTTCTCCTCCGCACTGAGTACCCTACTCTTCCGCTCTAAGCCAGCAATTACTCGTTCGATGGCACTCTCGAAGTCATCTTCTGCGACGAATTCATGGCCCTTGCGAGCTGCGTGGAGCGCAGCCTCATTGCAGACATTGGCGATATCAGCACCGGAGAAGCCTGGGGTGAGAACAGCTAATTTCTGAGCCAACATGGACATATCCGAGAGTTCTTGTGCGAGAAGGAGAGGCTTGAGGTGTACCATGAAGATACCCTTCCGGCCGGACACGTCAGGTCTGTCGATAGCAATATGCCTGTCAAACCGACCAGGGCGCATCAACGCCGGGTCAAGGACGTCAGGACGATTGGTCCCTGCAAGAACAACAACATGCTCTTGCGTGCCAAAACCATCCATTTCCACCAATAATTGATTGAGGGTTGACTCTCGCTCGTCATTTCCTCCAAAACTACCACCCTTGCCTCGAGATTTGCCGATAGCATCGATTTCATCGACGAAAATGATGCACGGTGCATTTTTCTTGGCGGAGGCGAAGAGATCACGAACACGAGACGATCCTACGCCCACGAACATTTCAACGAATTCCGAACCGGAAACGGAAAGGAAGGGAACGTTGGCCTCGCCAGCGGTGGCTTTTGCAAGGAGAGTCTTTCCAGTTCCGGGAGGACCTGATAAGATGGCCCCGCGGGGGATCTTTGCACCAAGTTTCTCGTACTTGGCAGGGTCCTTCAGGAACTTGACGAACTCGATGATCTCCTCCTTGGCCTCGTCCATTCCAGCAACGTCCTTGAACTTGACTTTGACTTCGGTATCCTTGTTAAACAACTTCGCCCTACTTTTTCCAATGTTGAAGATGCCGCCTGGCCCGCCGCCAGCGGAACCACCGGCCCGTCGGCTCATGTAGAAGAGGAGACCAGCGAAGAGAATGGTAGGCGCAAAGTTGAGGAGGGTATTTACTGTGGAAATTTCGTCGTGATAAGCGACGGATATCCGTTCGTGACTTGGAATGCCAAGCTCATTCTGAGCTTCTTCGAGCTTGCGCTCAAATGCCTCGACGCTTCCTATAGAGAAATAGTAGTCACCACCACCGACGGCGGTAGAATACATGGTTCCTGTTGCGTTAGAGTGAAGCTTGATTCGAACTTTTTGTCGATTAACGACGATGAGCTTGTCGACGAGAGCCTTGTCAAGGAATGCTGTCCGGAATTCCTGCCAAGTGATCTCCCGTGAAGACGAGGAAGAGCCGCTCAAAGCGTAGATGATGGCAGCGGATGTAGCCAACAACGCCAGCTGGTTGGGGTTGAAGTTGCTGTTGTTTCCGCTGGGAGGAGGGGCCTTGGAGCGATGGGGTTCGTCATCCTCGGCATTGGACTGCCGGGAGGACGAGGACTCCCGCTGGGACTGCTGGTAGCGTTGGAAGAAGCCCTCCAGACCCTTTGGTATCTCTACGCCCGTACCGCTCTCCTTTTCCACCCCCGCGTCGTCTGCCTTTGCTTTTCCCTTGCTTGCGGAGCCATACGAAGAAGGTGAAGGGGTCGCATAAGACCTCGACCAGCGAGGTGAGCTGAGCGCGACGATGCGACGGTCGACGGTGCGTGTGAGACAAAGCGAGCGAGAAAGCATGGCAGTCAGTGAGACAACTTTCTGAGCGTAGTCTACTAATATACAGGCGACTCTGAGTGCTTAGTCAGTGCCGTGGGCTTGCGTAGGTCACATTCTCCGACCCGAGGATCCGATTGCACACACACCCTCCTCGACTTCAAAGGCACAGCAGAACCTATCCTTGTCCATCAGCACCATCCCTTTTCCGTCAGGCGCCCACCGCACATCCCTTGTTTCGTACTTCGCTACAACCATCCTGTTCATCTCAGCTCCCAGCGAGAATCGGACCACTCACTGCTCGCAGGCACACCGATGCACTCAGCCATATCCTCTTCATCCCCCCCCTCTCCCACCCACTCGTCGCTCCAGGTAAAGACACTCTGAGTGCCACAACAGATCACGAGACTGCCTTTGCGCATCGGGTTCCACCGTGCGTGCATCACCGGCTTCAGATGCATCAGTACACACCGCAAACGTGGGAGGAATGGTTCCGATGGCGTTGGAAAGTCGTAGATGTGTATCCCATTAGGTACATTGTCTGTCCTCGGATTCAACATTCAGTTCCCACAGAAACAAGCATCATTACCATATCGGACGAGCAAAAGGGTACCTGTCTTGTTCCATTCCAGTTGCACCACTCCAGATTTTGGGTTCGGCTTGCTGAGATCTGCCTTGATCAGGCTCATGGTTTGTGGGCCGTCGAGTCGCTCATCTGCGTAGTAATCATTCAGTGTCATCACTAAAGGGCTAATGATATTCCCACAAGAAAGGAAACCTCTGCCTTGCGTCGACTCCAACCAATTGGCAGGCTCCCGCCAGAGTGTCTGTCATGTTGGTTAATGATATCCCGAAATCGAACCTTAAGCGTACCACTCCGCTCGTAATCCGGCTAGATAGCCCCAGGGTACATGTTGCGGACCACGTCAGACTGTCGAGGATATGGACCTAAATGGCGTCATCGGCAAGCGTTTATAAGATGGTCAGCGTCACGCTAACTTTGTCATCCCAACCACCAACCGCGAGGAACATCCCGCTCGGATGCCAAGCCACCGAGCGGACTCCGAAACCTGGATCAGGAATCGGAGAGAATGTACCTTGTACATCCCCTGCGAGTGAGAGAATACTTATTTTATACTGTGTTAGAGGGTGCTAGCTTCGAAACCTGAACATGTACCCATTGCTAAAATAACTTGCCTCCAAAATGCCCTCCCACACTGCAACATAGTTTCCCGTTGGTGACAGTGCGAGGGAGGACAAGTTAGTCGTGGGGAGCGGGAAATGCTGCGAGTGTCTGTTTCGTCACATCAGCTTTGAAAACTGAGGATACACATGAACGCACCCGCACGAGCTTGAATGAATCAGATACATCGTAGATGCCAAGAGTATCCTTAGATCTATGCCGCTCAGCCAATACAAAGTAACGAGCATCGGCGCGGAATTCATAGCCTATGTGATGGTTTGCGGAGTATCAAACAACGGGAACATAGTAAGATACCTCTATCTGGATGGATAGGGAATTGAATGTATGTGGCGGTCCCGGTTACGATTGACCAGACGGTAACCCGGAGCTGTTACAGGGGCTGTTGACATAGGAAGGCAAGGGGAACAAGTGTGCTTACACCCCATTCCGAAAAGCAGAGTATATTGCGACCATCTGGGGCCCATTCCGCTTTTACGAGACCTTCTGCGCCAATCTCGATGCGGGCGGACCAGGTCTCGTCTCGAAGCTTGAAGACCTGCACGATGCCACTTTTAGCCGAGGCTACAAAGAGATACTCTGAGTCGCAGGACCAGCCAGCGTGCGATATCAAGTGGTCCGGCTCAGCAGTTGACCGCGCGGCGGAGGGAATGATGGACCACGTGCGGGTGATTTGGAGGGTGTCGGTGCGACGGACGACGAGGACGTCTTCGACGGCGTTAAGGATGAAATGGGCGCCGGGGCTGAAGCTGACGAGATTTGCTGATTGCTTGTAGATCTCTGTAAAATCCATAATTACAGCGCTTTTCAAAAGTATACGCAAATGTTGTCGACCAGAAAAGCTGTGGTGGACCCCGAAAGCATTCTCGGACTTCAAAGCTTCACGCACATGCCTCGACACAGCTTTAAAGTCCACTGGCATGATATCTCATAAAACTCTTCCTTTGAAGTTCTCGAACTACAGCATCGTTAACATCCTCGAGTATTCGTATGAGCAACTGTCCACATATCTTGAGCCAAGCCAATCTCAACTTCCTCCAAGCTGCCATTGACATAGTTGCACCCTTTACGAGTTGCAACAAGAACTCTTAAAAGTTTTGTGGTATTCATGCTTCCCTTTCAACTCTTGCTCAGGTATGAGACTTCAAGGCAACAAACCGTTTCGCGCTAATAACGCACTTGAATGGGTAATGCTTAGCTTCCGTGATCCTGAATTGGTTGTTAGCTAACTGCGGAATGCGGCTTGTAGAAAGTCGAGATAGTTCATCTCTGTACCTCTAGAATAAACGTTTCATGGTAAGCCTCCATGCCAATGATTACGCATATTCCCTTGGCAGCTCCCGACGCGTTCGTCTTGTCGCTGGTAAGTCCGAGGTCGCAGCTCGCACCTGGACTCCTCCCCCCGAGCTCGACCTCCGGGGTTTGCGCAGGTTTGTCGGGTGGTTCTGATGGCCCTGGTAAATTTTTGCATCTGTTGAGGTGTGCTGGTGATTTCCTTCAGCTCCTGGCGTCGATCACAGTTGCATCCTTGCACTTCTTCTCTCCCCCCAGCTCGTTGCGTCTCTGCGCTCTCCCCTTCGACCTCGATGTCATGGTGCGTCCCTCCGTCCTTCCCATTGATTCCTGCGCCTGTCTTCATACACGGCGCCTTTACTTCGTCCAACAAAGGTGACAGACGAGGGTGGTGACAAGACGCGTCGACCAAGAGAGTCCACCGAACCACCAGCTGAATACACAAATATCCAGGTCGAGCCAGGGGGCACGTTGGATGCTCTGGGGTTTGTTCCGTCGTAGGGCAGGCTTGTTGGGTGGTGGAGGTGCTTCAGGTATGTTCTCTGGTGCGTTATCGAGCTGTTTCTGACACCGACGCGCTTCGTCTTCAGCTAATACTGTCAGGGCTAGTTGTTGTGCCATCGCTGCCACCTCGTCCGCCACTCCTTCCATTTCCCTGGACCTCTACACAGCCCTGGACGCTTTCGGAATTGATTCCCGACCTTGATCGTTCGTGTGCCTTCCTACTTGCTTCCTCTTCCTCGACTGACGCGTCTCGTCGCATCTCCCCCTCAATTTGGATATCTCGGCGCGTCCCCCCGACCTTGCCACAATTTGATATCTGCACTGCTGTCTTCGTGCAACGTGTTCTCTTCGCTCGACAGTCATCGTGCCCCCTGGCTCAACCTGTACATCCCTGTCCTCGTGATAATGTAAAAATAGTGAAGGGTGGAGTACGGGGTCCGTGGGTTGTCCTAAGCTAACCCAGACGCGACACGCCACGGGTAGCGGATCATCGGGCCTGTGTAGTTCCGTAGTCGTACGTACATGTGTAAAGTCACAGCACGAAACCACGCGACGAACGCGGCCAAAGTTTGACATTTAAAAGTTTGAAAAAACTCCCATGTGGGATTACCAGTACGCAAGGCAAGCGGGATCCGCAGTGTACGTGGGACACGTGAAAGGAGCGACGGCCAAAGCTTGTAATGATGCTCAGCCACTCTTTCTTTGCCGGCTAGATAGATTAGACAATGTAAAATACACTAACAACCGTATCATCGTGTCACTTCAATATTCAATCCCTGCTGGCCCATCTCCAGTATGCATACCCATATCCTCTTTACGGAAGCACTGGCACAAGTCGTGGTAGCACTAAACCCGTCGTCATTACTTAATTATTATGAGTGTTGTTCCAACACTACCGCCGTTGACCCTGCGCAGCAAGACCCCGACACATTTAGTGGACATTCTCAGTGCTCAGTTGCTCCAGTCCTCGATCGACGGCCTGCTGGCAGGGAAGTTCAGTCGCGAGAGAGCTGCGGTAGAGATAACGTTACTGCTGATGCGGCGGTCCCAGCTCTCAACGCCTGTGGTAGTAGAGACAGTGTGTAACGTTATCGCTTGATGACTTTGCAGATCGGCGGAAGTGATAATCAACCAACAACTTCCTCCCGATCTGTCCTCGTTACTGTAACTCCCAAAAACCTGTTATTACCCTTCGGGGAGCACTCGAGCAACTCTCACCAAACTCTAGAATTCTTGTGAACATGGTTTTTTACAGGAGATTGGATTTCACAATGCTCACGAACAAACTTGTACAGCAGCCACTGAGCAGCGTACATTGCCAGTCATGAAAGAATCATAATAACGTACTCGTTCCGCCTGATTGCCAAGGAGGCTCTCATTGGCCAAACAGACTGTTACTAAGCGACTTAGCCGAGCTCATCGACTTCCTAGACAGATCGCGCTAATCTCGGCTCCAGATCCGAGCACAGGCAAAACGCGCGACCTTGTTTGCCTCCAATGTTCCGTTGACACAGCCAAGCAAGAGATTTTGACTTTCGGGGAGTGCTGACTACAACAATTCAGTCAGACGAGTTGTCCAACTGTTAATTAATGGTCATCATTCTGGTCATACCACAAGCCCTCCGGGCAACTCCTGGACCGGCAACGGAGACCAGTAACACATTTTACTTCACATATGAACGTCCGCTGAGCAATGCTAACCGGTGACCGTGACCGACCTCGGAAAGTGTGTTACGGCGTAAATTCTACTATAATAGGCAGTGTTCTCCCAGGAATTAGACCTGTCCCCCTGGATCCAGGAATAACCTAGCTTCTCAAAGATCAGCGCTACCATCAGGTATACATAATTCTATCTGGTCGATAACTACTCAAAATCCTGAACAACGCTCATCGAAAATCGCTCTGTGATTTTGCAGTTGTATAATAAGCCATCACAAGGTGCATACCGAATTTCCTCAGCTTCGTCGTCTGGCAACCGGTGTTGACACATAGGCAAAGCTGTGATGCATGGCATATAGACGGCTATGAAGGCTTTTTCACCTGATCTGCTGACCAGACCGTATCTATGAGGTAAGCCGTCGAACAAACGATCGGAAAGTTGAGGAGTCGTCAATGGCAAAGGCTAGCTCGTTCGTCTTCATGGCCTTTTCCTCCTTTGTCATGCTCTTGTTCTTTATAGTTTTTTCTTAGTGTGTAACTGAATTCACAGTGCAATAGTGAATACGACATCAATGATGGGGATCCTGATGGTGGTCAGTGGCAGTGACCGGGTAACATTTCAATGTGCGTGCATAAATTTACGACTCGGGTACTTTCGGGGTCCACGGGCTAATATTGCCGAACTAACCTTTCGTACAATGTTTCCGTATACTCATGCGAAAGCACTGTACATGCTTAGTGAACAGTGGTGATGGTGACCAACATACTCATGCCGCGTCTGACTAGCACTTGTACAGCAATAGACTGTCGGGTCAGGTACCTATGCCACCGAACCATTGTCAGCATTGCGATCCAGTCGCCTCAGGATACTATAAGTTGCCAGTATACACCATGACTTTGCTCACCCGTCCCCAGCTATGCCAGTGCCAGCAGATGCACAATCCACCCACTCAGCCAGCACTGCCGTCCATCCATTCGACCCCGAGGTTGATATCCCCGTTATCATCGACGACAAACCCGTTGACCCCTTCCTTGTTCGTTTCTCTCCCGGTGATCCGGAAAATCCAAAGGTGTGTTCATCCCGTGCGTCAACTCCGATCAGTAGATCTTACCCACCCATATCAGAACTGGTCACACCTCAAGAGATGGTATCTCACTATGACAGGGGGTTTTCTTGTTTTCGGAGCGTCAGTTTCCGTGGATTTGTTATATTTCTGCCGCTGAATATTCGCAACAGTACATTTTCGAGTAGTGTCCCGTCGCCGATCATACCAGCGCTGATGCAGGAATTCGGATTTTCGGCCGAAGTTGGTACCCTCATCATCTCCCTTTTCGTTTTTGGATATTGCGTCGGCCCTCTTCTGTGGGCGCCGCTTTCAGAGCAGTACGGACGACGGCCGATCTTTATCCTGTCGTTCTTCGGGTTTGTGGTCCGTCATGTCCCTTGTATTGCCTTCCGCACTCTCACCATTATGTCATCTACAGTGTTTCCAAGTAGGTTCTGCCCTCGCCAAGAACACCGCGTCCATACTTGTTTTCCGCTTTCTTGGCGGGACTTTCGCAGCTGCTCCCCTAGCCAACTCTGGGTACGTGACGCTCACACCTTTCTCTCATGTCCTCATCTCACCGTACACTTAGTGCTATGATATCAGACATTTGGGGTCCCAAGGAACGAGGAGCAGCATTAGCTGTCTTCACTGTTGCTCCATTCGCCGGCCCAGGTATCGGACCTCTTGTCG
>QFEM01001617.1:0-53610 GCA_003316205.1 Boletus bicolor
TGCGCGATTACCGCGCGCGAACAGGTACCCACCCCTCCACCCATTCTCTCCTGTCCACTCACTCACCCAACTAGCCCGTGCACGCCTCCCAGAGCATCTCCTCCTGCGTGACACCCTCTATCTCCTTCAAGGCATATCCGGAAAATACGTCCACCTAGCTTTCTCCGACCAAGATGACCTCAACAAGCTCGTCTTCCTCGACGACATGGTACTCCCGACTCTCTTTCTCTCATCCCCCTCCCTGATCCATCCACAGAGATACGTCATCCCTTCCCCCGTCAGGTCTCTTATACACAGACTCGCAGAAGTCGGTCATCTCTATTCTAGAGTCGACTCCTTCGTCAAAGACCGTCAACGCCGCTCCGCCGTCGGCATGATCGAACAGAGTCTATGCCATCACCTCCAGGCTCAGCTCACAGAGTACTACCGCCTCGTCGCCATCCTCGAGTCCCAGATGTCATTTCCATCCACACAAAATCCGGATCCCGACACTCACATAGCTGACCGAGAAACCGCTCTCACTTTAAAGCGCTTGGACGTCTGGCTAGATGACTGGAGGCTCAGAATGCGCATGATGAGTGTCTGCGTCGAGGGCGCAAGAGGTATCTTCTTTCCCTATCACTCGTACCCTCCCTGAACGACGCCTACCAGACGCCCAGGGTGGCGCTTTAGTTAACCTCATTCACAGCTACACCGATAACGGCGACCCTTTTGTTCGCAAGTTCACAGACCAATTGCTCGAAGAGGTTTGTTTCCCCGTCCTTCCTCACCAAACTCACCCCAACTCCAAATAGGTATCCAAACCCTTCTTTTCCACCTTGCACAAATGGTTGTTTTCAGGCGAACTCTATGATCCCTACAACGAGTTCTTTGTTTCTGTCAATCCAGACCTTACCCACGTACAATACCTATTACACCCTTCATTGCTCACAGGCAGCGGGGACGGCGTGTTTGGCGCACTCGTGGGTGACGCGGAAGACATATCCACCGAGCGCGAAAGCGGTCTTCGACTCTGGGAGGCAAAATACCGCTTCAGAAAGGACATGCTACCCATGTTCGTCGGAGAAGCCTTTGGGAAAAAGGTAAGTAAGAGTACTGTGGTCGACCAGCGCATCAGCCAAAGACTGACCTCCCCGTAGATCTTCTCCACCGGAAAGAGCCTAAACTTCATCCGATACAGTTGTCACGACAGCGATTGGGTTGCCACCCGAGAAAAGATGAGCAATACGGGCGGAAGTGAGTCACCCCTCGCCCACATCGGACTAAACCACATTACTCTCCTTCAACAGTCCTCAAGTACAGTGATATCGCGGGGCTCGAGCGATCCATAGACTCTGCCTACTCGACGGCTAGTCGACGGCTGTTCGAGGTATTCATCGAAAAGTTCAAACTGATGGATCATCTTCATGCTCTAAAACACTATCTACTTCTTGGCTATGGGGACTTTGCAGAGCAACTCATGGAGGCGTTGGGGCAAGTCGACCTTGCGACTCAAGTCTTACAATCTTTAATCGTTTCCGCAGACCAAGCCTCACTCGTCCCGCAAACACCCTGTATCGACATAACCTGACGGCGACACTCGAAACAGCCGTCCGCACCTCCAACGCACAAAACGACCCTCCTGACGTCCTTCGCAGGCTCGATGCACGCATGCTCGAGTACTCCCACGGCGAAATTGGCTGGGATGTCTTCACCCTCGAATACAAAGTTGATGCACCGATTGATACGATACTCGATCCTGATTCAATGGTCAAGTATTTAAAGCTGTTCAATCACCTGTGGAAGATGAAGAGGATGGAGACCACGCTGAGTCAGGGTTGGATGAGAATCGCAGGTGCGTCGAGGACGTTCCTGAGGTTACCTGGTAAGCTTTGCCTCTACCTTTGATTGTTCCTACTCAGAAGGAATGCGTCAGATCTCGAATATGATTGGCACCAGATTCGCGTCGTCATGGCTGAAATGATCCATTTCATTCGCCAGATGCAGGCCTACTGCCAATTAGAGGTGATAGCGTGCTCGTGGAAAATCTTGACCGAGTTTTTCCAAAAGCGTGAAGGCGATCTGGATGCCATGATCGAGGCACACCGGTCGTACCTCGATAGGATGGTCAAGAAGGTATTCCTGCTTTTCCCAAAAGCCGGAAAGGAGGTTTGGACCCATTCTCCTGGAATTGCGAATGTACTTATCCCTTTTCAGGAGAACCTCCTTACTCAAGTCCGAGAGGTCTTTCAGACAATCCTGCAATTCCGTGAGGCCACTGTGAGTCCCAACCCCTAGGCCTTGATCGCTTGTTACGATTATGTCGACAGGAAAGCTTTTACCATTACTGCTTGTCAGAATCAGCAAGACGAGACCAAGCAAAAGACGTGGATAGAGTATGTCCCTTCTGAATTATTCCCCATATAACCTCACGTTTTGTCAGGGAATCTACACTGTGCCAGCGCCGGATCGTATGAGCCCTCAATCCCTTTTGAAAATCCGTGCACTCGTGAGGGAGTACAGCACGTCCTTTAGTGACTCTGCACAATCCATCGTCCATGCGCTTCAGTCCCACCCTGATCTCGACTGCCGGTTCCTGGGTATCCGGCTGTCGTTCTCAGACTTTTATCGCACAAAGAAAGAACATCAACTTTTACAGCAACAGAAACCGAGCTGACCTGCATGTACAATTACGTGGGAATATTGCATAATATGATTACGTTAACTTCGCGATCTTGCAAAGTGCCGCCTCCAGCACATGATGAATCGGCGCCTCGATATTTACACTTTGGGTTCTCTATATAACTTGAGTAATAGCGAAGAACAGACGACAGAAACGGACCTGGGAACAACAGGTTAGCACCTCGAATACACACTTTGGTTCATACGAGACTCACGATAAAGCCATCGCTAGTGATGCCCATACGGGAGCAAGACGAGCGTGACCAACGGGGTATATCACGCCCGCAGCGATCGGCACCGCAATGATGTTGTACATGAACGCCCAGGCCTGCGAGAGCGAGTCAGCCATCATTGTACTGAAGGACAGACCCCAAAGTGCTCACAAAGTTTTGCTTGACACGATTGAACACTTTTCGTGATAGGTCACACAACGTGAGGAGACTCTTGAGGTTTGAAGATACCAGGATAAACGAAGCACTCGAGATGGCAACATCGCTACCAGATCCGATCGCAATTCCAATGTCGCTCGCGGCGAGTGCCTTTCACATCCGTCAGTATATCGAGATGTTGGGAGTAAAAAGAAATGACCCACAGGTGCATCATTGATACCATCGCCGACCATCGCTACAATGCACCGCTTGTTCGTCCCCTTCTTGCCGAAAAGCCTCTGCCATCTCGAACCAGGACGCTTGATACCATTCGCCTGCAGCCATTCGACCTTTTCTGCTTTCTGGTGAGGGAGAACTCCTGCCAAGACGTTCACCTCTGGAATGTCAACCATTTTTGCGACGGCCTTCGCCGTCAGCTCGTTGTCGCCAGATATCATCCAAGTTTCGATGTTCATCTCGTGGAAAAGCCTAATGACACTGGGAGCCTCCGGCCGCAGAGGGTCTGTCACGGAAAAGATGGCCACGACAGAAAAGGTTTCAGCGCTGCCATCGCTGATCGCGACAATAACGATACTCTTGGCCTCGGTCGTCCACTTGGCCAACGTAGAAGCTGTTTGACTATCCAGAATGAGCCCGTGCTCCCCCATCCAGGCTTCATTCCCAATGAGAGCCGTACAACCCAATGCACCGAAGTGGGCCTTCATACCGCGCCCGGCAACCTCGTCAAAACCTGTCGCGTTTAACTGGGCTGCTCCATGCTTCGTTGCGTATAGTTTGATAGCGGTGCCTAGTGGGTGTGACGATGCTGACTCGAGCTCTGCAGCGATTCCAAGGATGGTCTGGCACGTCCACGTTGACCCGGAAGTCACCTCAAAGTCAGAAACCTGAGATTGTCCTCCCCCAGTCAATGTGCCGGTCTTGTCAAACACGACAACGTCAACTTGCGCCATCTCTTGGAATGCTTCGCCTCCACCACGTGCCAAGATGCCGTGTTTGGCGGCGAGGCCGGAACCGACGAGGAGGGCAGTCGGAGCTGCGAGGCCAATACCACAGGGGCAGGCAACCACGAACACTGCAATTGCAAACTCCAGCGACCACACGGCTAGTGTAGAGCAGGTTAACCGAAAGAACAAGAAATTAAAATAGACAGTACATACTCCAGCCTCCCGCTTCAATGTCGAGATAATCGCGGGGGATTCCACCTCCTAATCCGAGAGCGAGCCAGACAACCCAAGTGATAATGGCGAGCAGGGTGACGATCGGGACGAAGACGCTTGTAACCATGTCCGCGATCCGCTCGATTGGAGCACGGCGAATTTGTCCTTCACGAACGATGCGGACAATGTGATCCAACCTGCGAAGATGATGAGATGGTAGTCATTAGCGTTAGATTAATACCCACATCGTCACGCCCCCAATGGCGTCCACTCTGACATCAATGGCTTTTCCCTTGTTGATCGTACCGAGGAAAACCTGATCTCCGATCTTTTTTTTGATAGGCCGAGCCTCACCTGTGAGGGAGCTCTCGTCGAACAAGGCCTCGGCACCAGAAACAATAGTGCCATCAGAGGGTGGAGTCGCTCCGTTCAAGACATGGACGATGTCGCCAACTTCGAGAAAATTAACGGCTACTTTTTCGACTTTGAACCCATGGGCAACAGGAAGGTCAGCATTATCGAAGAGGGGGTCACCTTTCTCGAGGTCTAGTTTGCACGAGTAAGGAATAACGTCGGATGGATCACGGGGAGTGACTAGAAGGGCCTCTGCTGGACGGAGGGAACCTAGTGCTGTAATAGCGTCGGCAGTTCGTGCTTTACTATAGGCTTCGAGGTACCGACCTAAATGAGCTCGGAGTTAACTCGGTAAAGAAAATGCACTGTTCCCACTGACCAAATAACAAGAACAAGGTGAGGAAGACGACGGAGTCAAAGTATGTGGTGGTTTCACCGATTCTGTTTGAAGCAGGTGGCTGAGAGGCCGCGAGTGCCAGGAGTGCAAGAGAGGCGAAATAGGCGACGGAGACGCCGGTGGAGACCTAAGAAGAGCTTCGGATGAGTGTGAAGCTCGGAGGGAGAAAGGAGATCTACTACAAGAAGGTTCATACTGCCGAATCTGGTGAAACGGACGATGATCGGCGTTGAGCTACTTTTGCGCCAAATGGCTAGTATCTCCTTGATACTACGCCGATGAAAAAGGCCTGCGCTATAAAACATGGCGGGTGTCGCCAAAAAGAACATGGACCACTGCATCCGTGAGGCATTTCCATTCCACATTGGCTCGATAAGATAGCCTTTGAACGGGTTTCCGGAGGGGACAAGGCTCATGTAAACGACACCGATGACGAATGCAGGGATGGCGATGACAAGGGTGAAGAGAAGACGCTTGAGGATGGTTGTTTGCTCGTGGAGCTGCATGCTGCGGTTGCGCTGCTCGAGTGTGGGAGGGTGATATGGAGAGGGAGTGAATGCGGGATCTGCAGAGATGATACGAGCAATGATGGTGCGGATGGTGAAATGGGGAGGGGTCGGGTGATATGATATCTCGATTAGAGGGTCTGTATGATCAGAAAATGGCTTCGTGATGGTAATTCTGGGGAAAAGGTCACGTAGTGCGTCCAGGATTTTTCCGGGACAATTCCTGGTGGAAATTGGTGAGAAGGGGCGTGGAGGATTGAGATGAACTTACTGGCAGTACATGCCGTCTACGGAGAGAGAGATTTGACGGAGACTGGTGGGGCTGGTAGAAGGCTCAGAGGGGATGGGTTCTGCGCTGATGAGCTCTACCTCGAAGCCACATTGGAGGATAGTGTTGATGACGGAGGAGACGAGGGACTTGTTCTCGACACGGACGGTAGCCGAGTTTGTGAGGAGACTGACGAGGACGTCGTCGGTACCGGGGAGACGGGACAGGGTGTCAGTGATGGAAGTAACGCAGGAAGAGCAGGACATGCCTGCGATAGAGAAGGAGAGGATATACATCGTGTGTGTATTGTCATATCTCTCTCTATCTCTTTTATAAGTGTCATCCATTAAATGCCTCATAGTATTATAATAAGCACAAATGCCTCACAGTAATCCGTGGCTGTGCTGACCTCGGACACCCATGCAGCAGCCTCGACGATCGCGAATTTCCGCATTTCTGAGCTCGTCGGACCAGGAGAGCTCCATTCTCACCAGATCCTCCTCCCTGTCCTCCGTCGCGTCTCATCCCGACCTTCTCCTCGCACATGATCCCCCTCGTCCACCAGTCATCCTCGGCATATGTGCCATGGACATCAAGGCCCGCTCAAAGCCGATGCGTGAGATCCTCACACGTCTCGTCGAGTGGTCCCGCGGCGCAATAGAAGTCAAAGTCTTTGGTGACAAGGTTATCCTTGACGAAGGCTCGCCACCCTCCCCATTCTGTAACTTCTTACTCACGCCCTCTTTCAGACGTCGAAAACTGGCCCCGTTGTCACGTTCTCATCTCCTTTTTTTCCACAGACTTTCCCCTCGACAAGGCCATCTCTTACGTCAAGCTCCGCAGTCCCTTTTGCATCAACGACCTTCCCCCCCAGGCCATCCTCTGGGACCGTCGTCTCGTCGGTGCCATCTTGGACCATCTTCACGTTCCCACCCCACGACGTCTAGAGGTATCCAGAGATGGTGGCCCCCGTCTTGATCCTGAGCTCAAGCAGCTCATGATGGACAAACTCGGCATCCAGCTCGGCGACTTCCGCGTCACCCCCGAGGTCACCTTGCGCGAGGACGGCAACGCTATCATCATCGACGGAAAAGTCTTGGAAAAGCCTTTTGTGGAGAAACCAGTCAGCGGTGAAGACCATAATGTGTACATCTACTTCCGTGGAGGCGGCGGTCGTCGCTTGTTCAGGAAGGTTTGTCCCGTCTTCCTTCTCCACCCATTCCTCCCCTTCATCTCCTCCCCAGGTCGGAAACAAGTCCAGCGACCTTGATCCAAACCTCAATTATCCTCGATCGGACGGCTCATACATATACGAAGAGTTCATCGATGTCGACAACTCTGAGGACATCAAGGTCTACACCGTTGGCAAAGATTATTTCCATGCAGAGACCCGCAAGTCTCCCGTAGTAGACGGTGTCGTCCGCCGGAACACGGAAGGCAAAGAAATACGGTATCCCGTTATCGTCCACCATCCCTAACCCATCTCATCCCTGTTGTCCTTCCAGCTTCATCACCCATCTCACCGAACGAGAGAAGACGTATGCTGCCAAAATCTGCCAAGCATTCGGTCAAAACGTCTGTGGCTTCGACATGTTGAGATGCCAAGGCGGGAAAAGCAGCCAGGTAATCGACGTCAATGGTTGGAGCTTTGTCAAGGGCAACGAGTTCTACTACGGTCGGGGTTTCTTTTTCCAGTCCATCACGTCTACGCAACTCATGCAGTCCCCCCGGTTGACCAGACAAGGCAGCAGAAATTCTTGCCTCTCTCTGCATACATGTTTCGTCTTCCATAGATCGTCCCTTACCTTCAGCCGACGCCGTGTCCCAATCCGCAAGCTGGCGCCTCAAAGCAAATGTGACCGTTTTCCGCCATGCCGATCGCACCCCAAAGCAAAAGCTGAAATTCAACTTCCCGATCGGTGATGTTTGGACCCAACCCTTCGTCCGCCTGCTCAACGGCGAGAAAGAAGAGATTATCCTCCGGGAGAGGAAACAACTGAATCTTGTCGCGAAAGCGGTGGAGGAGGCAAAGTCTCTTGGTGCTGACGGCGATGATCTTGCGAAGCTTAAGCAGTTGAATAACGCCCTTTTCAGCAAGATCGACCTACCTGGAACGAAGACGCAGCTCAAGCCCGTATATTCGAAGCGGCAGGCTGGTCAGCCACGGAAATTAACCAAGTTGACTTTGGTATTCAAATGGGGTGGCGAGGTAAGACCTTGTTTGCTGTTATCTCACACACGTCTACATTATTGTAATCTACAGTTCACACATTCTGCAAGATACCAATCTAGAGATCTCGGCGAGAACATGAAGAAGGATCTTTCCATCATGAGTACGTTATCATCCCAACTGTCCGCGGTCCGAGAACTCATATTGCCACGTGTAGACAAGGATGCTCTTCAGAATGTTACGGTAATTCTTAACACCAGGTGGCGTTCACGGCTCCACGTCACTAATCCTACATCTTAGATTTACACCTCATCAGAGCGACGCGTCATCGCCTCGGCGGAAATATTTGCTGCAGCTTTGGTTGATAATCAGTCAAACTACCCCCCGTCTTCCTCCGCCAGTTCCATTTCTTCCCGCTCTTCTCTGGACGACAATTCTAATAATATAACACCACATAAGAACGGTTGGAGTTCCCATGGTGGACCCCTTGCTCTTATCGTCCGCAAGGACCTTTTAGATGACTCAAATGCTGCAAAGGATCTCATGGATGATGTCAAGAAACGACTCAAGATACTGCTCAGGCCTGGTGAGCCCGAGAAACGACCAGAACTCACGTGGCCGAAGAGCATGAAGAAGGAGCCAGTCGAAGTTGTGAAAGTAAGTGAACACTGACTACCTACATCTCCTGTCTTATCTCGTGACCCAGGAAGTGATTGAGCTCCTGAGCTCGTTCCGCGCTATCATGCGCAAGAATTATGAAACCTTGGATGTTGACAAAATTCAAGAGCGCTGGTATGTGGATGGCCATATATGTAATTCAATCATATCAAACCCCACCCAGGTGCTGCGGTGATGAACCATGGCTCTTCCGAGAACGCTGGGAAAAGCTGTTTGAAGACTTTTGTGACGTGGAGCAGAAAAAGTTTGATCCCTCTCGTGTAAGTCTGAGAGGCCGTTTCACAATCTGCTATTCACATGCTTTACTACAGGTTTCTGAACTGTACGACACCATCAAATATTGTGCCCTCCATCATCGACAATTCCTCTTTGCCATCTTTCACGAGCATGCTGGACAAGATCCGGACCCGAATCGAACGCAAGATCGCAAGCTCCACGAACTATATGGTCGTGCGAAGGCACTTTTTGACTTGGTCGCCCCCCAGGAGTACGGCATTGATCCTCATGAAAAGTACGTTCAGCACGCCTTTTGTTAATCCCGAAATGTACCCATTTTTTTCCTCGAATCTAGGGAGGAAATAGGTGTCTTGACCTCGCTTCCCCTACTTCGAAAGGTCGTTGAAGACCTTGAAGCTGCTCGCAATAATGGAGGAAGTTCTCTCACCCTGTACTTCACAAAGGAGAGCCACATCCACACGCTGGTCAACCTCGTTTTACTATCTGGATTGCCCATAGCCAACAGACGGATCCCAGAACTGGATTACTGCGTACGTGACCTTCGACCAGTGTGGTAGGGATAACGCTGATTATACGCGATGCAGTCACACATCACGTCCGTCGCTCAGCTCCAATATCTGGTAATGGTCTCACTATTTTCTTGTCACAGATTCGAGCTTTATGAAAGGAATTTTGGCCGTAGTAACTCTGACAAAGAGTACTCCATCAAACTATCTGTGAGCGAAGGTGCCCACTCGTCCAATGTGCTCGACTCTACTTTGGACGCTCGTCATTCCCTCAATGTTCAGCCTCGACGGTAATCAATTCACTGGGAACCCTGAACAATTGATAGCTCACAGAACGATTTCAGGAAATTGACTCAGCATTTACCATATAGCTTGGTAATTGAAAAGCTTTCCAAACATTTCGGGAGGGTCAAAGAGGTACGTAAAGGATATTCACTCGCACGACGATTATGCCATTGACTGGAGAGCAGGATGATGACGCGGGCACGGACACTCCTTATGTTGAAACGGTGCATCGCTTATTGAACGACAGGCCGCCCAGTGTCAATGACAACAGCAGTAGCGATGATCCTGGTCACGAATTCTTGGGGAGGCATTCAAGAGTATGAATGTTTTCGGAGCGGGGGGGAGTTTCGAATTCTCAGAGCGGAAAGAAACGCTAGATTTATATATACTGCAACCAATAGTCTAAACTATTCAAACAGGGTGCCTCTACAGCCCGTGGTATGCCTGGTAATTTTATGGAGTGGGTTTCAAATGACAGACACTGTGAGACAATTATTAGGTTATGGGCAGTTGGGGTCGGGGATGCTCAGTGAGGTTGGTTTTGCGCTTCTCTGCCCCTTTCCGCGCCCATCAGGATCATCAGAGTGCATCAGTACTAAGTCGTCAGGGGCAGAGCGTTGGCTGCGGCAGGAAAAGCGGCAAGCACTTGTTCGTACGGCTGTCTCGCGCCGGACGAACCGGAAGTGGTGCGGCTGTAAAAGAATTTATGGGACGGCGACACATCTTGTTCCATTATTCAAGGAGGCTAAATCGGAGTCGGTGTCTTTCGATCATTGCTTTACCAAGGGAGCATATTGCAATCGTTATCCTCTGTAGTAAGCTGGACGTTACATGACGAAATTGTTGCGTTCTATGATAAGTGCCCAGAGGGTGTTTGAATTGAAAGTGTCCCAAGAACCTTGTTGACTTGCTCGGGCTCTGTCGGAGCGAAGCGAAATGAATAAGCTTTCCTCGAACTTGGAACATCATAGAGCGTGCTCGGTGACTGCGATAACTGCGAGGATTGCTGGGCAAGGGTTGCGAAAGAGGATCTGTTCTCTGTATACCTATGGGGAAATGGTGAGAGTGGTGCAACAAGAATGCTAGTTTTGCGCGAGATGGACTCACAACCTAACGACATGTAAGTCGAAAACTCAGGGCAGTAGTACAAACGACACGTACTTGAAAGCCTCCTTGTTCACTACGTCCAACTCATTCAGTTTCTCAAGTGCACGTTCCTTGAACGCAGTCTTCACAAAGTACAAGATGTCGTGAACATGGTGTTCTTTCGGTCTACGGGGTGCCAGTACATTGTCGGCCTGTTGTCTACATTGAAGGACAAGCAACTCACCTCCAGGGTCGAAACCGCGCCATCAAGCTGAACATCCCTGTCTGACTCGCAACAAGTGGGTGGAACACGTCCGTCACGAAGCGCACCGTAGGGGGTCGATCCGGATAGTTGTCGGGAAACGTCATGACAAACTTGAGAACGGAGCCTGCGTAGTTGCCTGGAGAGCACACGAGAGTTAATCGATGTGGCCTCTTCGACTCTGAATTCCCACCACTCGCCTTTGTGCACGAAAAGAACGGCGTCCCAGATGAGCAAGCTCTCTGTGGACGGTGTGACATACATGCCTGTTGGGCAATGCTTGTCATGTCGCAAAGACGCATACTCGATGGAGATCGCAGCGCGGGCGACGGGACTGATGGAATTCTCTGAGGAGGCTGGTGCAGTCGGACCTACGGTAGTAGATACGAGCTTGGAGGATGCACTCCTCGACCGCCCGCCAAGATCGAGCATCGGGGAACCCACCAACACGCTCAGCATCGCAATCCGGGGTGGAGGCAATGTTTGAGTCAGGATATAAAATAAGTAGTGTGCAGAGAACTATTTGCCAAACTACTCGAGCAGGTTGCAAGCGAGCCACGCGGGAGGACGTGTAGCTGGCATGCGACCTCATTCAATGCGTGATTTTGTAAAGTCGTTCTGAAGTACATCATCACCCATCGTAGCCACCTCTGTAGCGTGGCCTGTGGCCCCGGCTCGACCCCCGATGCCCTGGCTCGTCTCTATCCCATCGATCTTGACCTCGCTCCCAGTCTGTTTTGCGCGAATTCGTGTACCTACTATCTTGGTTTCTTTGACCGGTTGCGGCTCCCCGAATACGAATGGAATCCTCGGACTGGTGCGATGGTTCATGTCGGTCGCGACCACGATCACCTTTCCCCCGATTTCTTCCTCTACGAGCATTGCTGAGCCGGGCGAGTAAGCTAGGTCCATTGTCGCTGGTCAGCAATGAAGGCGGCGGCGAGGAACGTTCGTAGCCTCCGTCTTTAATCAACCCGAACTTTAACGTCTTTCCACGCGGCCCCGGCAGTGGTGCTTGCTGACCCATTCCTTTCCTCTTCACGTTCCGGATGTCATTGAACCAATCCTCGCCTTCATCCTCCTGCTCCCTGAACCTCTTCTCTAGCCTTTCTTTGTCCTTGTTTTTCCCCCGCTTGCCCACGTCAACAGGAGCACCTGCATCCCAATCGTCCTCATTCTCTCGTTCCCTCGGCCCGCGTTTTGTAGAAACAGGCTCGGCACCAGGATCGTAGAATGGCCCTGACATAACGCTGTGGGAACTAAACGCAGAGTATTCCGTAGGAAAGGTCGCTGGATGTGGGAGTTCATCGCAATCCTAACGTTGCTTGACGCTCAGGAAGATTGGACATTATAGATTTCACTCACGTCTCCCAAATGACCCGTGTTCGCACAATTATAACACCACACTTCCCCACCGATATATCCTTCGCCTCCTTCGCCAATCGCAAGTCGTTTTTTTTCCTCCCGACTCTCTATGATCACGGTGCGTTCCTCATCGGTCACATACTGGTATATACGCCAGAGGGTCGGGCATTCCTAGAATGATACGATCCGGTCAAAATGGTTCCTTGAAAATGTCTGTGTTCATAGTAACCTACATTCATCTTGTGTTCTGTGGATCCACAGCGATCGCAGTCACCATGAAAATCGGATGACGCCATATGAGCCGAAAAACGATTGGGACACGTCTATAACACGTTATGACAGGGAATGCCACAACACACGTGCGGTATTCGTACTTTATTGATGTGACCTTTCATGCCACAGGTGTAACACGTCTTGCTAATTGGACAGCTTCGTGTAGAATGCTCGTCACAAGCACCACAGGTCAAGCACTGGGGAATCTCGTGAGCAATGATGCGAATTCACATTATATAGCATACTATCTGTATGGGACACTCATAGGTCTTATGGTCGCCCTCTGCACCACAATTCTTGCATTTAAATATCGAGGGTCTCGATTGATTGGGTTCTTCTCCTTCAACTTCAAAATAGCGGACCAACCCAGGGGCCTTTAAATAGATTTTATAGTGTATACGGTGTAACAAAAACGATGAAACAGACCTTGCGATCTTCATAATCGAGGTATTCTATATATGCCTCATCGTCTGAGCTCAGTTTTTGGGGTGGGAGTACCTCTGCAGGAATGGGTCCATCGTCCTGAAATATTGCAACATGAGATGGCAGTAATAATTTATTGCCATCTCCGTCGGATTCCACGGGTTCCAGAGCAGGAGAACTATCCTCCACAGCTATAGGAGCAGCTGTGCAGTCGAAGCAGAAAAGGCCAGGCTCGCCAGTGGTAGACGGGGAAATCCGTAGGGGTGAAGCAGATCTATGGTGAGGTGTGAATTCGTTGAACTCGGTGCGTTTGTGTCCAATTTCCGGGGAATGAGCCCTTGAAGGCTGAGCAGAACTGCCGACACCATCACTGGCAAGAAGGCCGTTGGCTGTTTTCCTTTTCTTCCTCTTCCACTTCTTGTTTTCTTGTGTTTCGTCGTGGCGACTAGGAGTTTTCCCTTGACCAGATGAGATCTCGATGATCTCGAGTCGAGGAGACACGGTAAGGTCGATGATTTCTGCCATCCGGGGAACAAGTAGTTGACTATGTGCCAAACTTGGGTGTTAGTTGGTAAGTCGATGCGGAGTCGCGTCAGCGCTGTGCAAGACAACGTCCACGGCTCTCAGCTGTTTCGTCGTTTGAAACGAGCACGACGAGTTTTCTCCTCCGGGCAATCTCCCGTGGACTTTTTTGTTCCTGTTGGGCAGAGACAGAGTTCCACTCGAACCTGAGGCCCGAGGGTACTTGCAGCGCAATTCCAAAAACCACCGCCGTATGTGCTCCAGCTTCTCGTGAATGACGACGGTCTACCAGACCAAGTTGTGGCTGATCTGATTCATTGCTATACTTCCGTGCAATCTGAGATTCGTGATCGCTTATCTACATAATATTCAAGTCGCAGTAACATGTAATTTGTACACAGGAAACGGCTGTAAAATGATGCAGTGCAGAGATGTTCCAACAAGCTACAGATCCAAGGTATCCTGCTATCGCGGAACTTGTATTGTATAAAACACATCGGGTCTCGGATTTCACGTCCACATACACCAACTAGACGATAGATGATAATTCAGAAAGCATGAGATGAAATAGTGAACCTCTTGAAGGTATATCTAAGCAGCGGTCTCAGCTAGATCCGACCATGAACAGTTGTCAACGCACCCGAGGAAGGCGAGATCTTTCTGTGCCCCGCCCGCGCCAGCGGCAGGTGCTTCCGTAGGACTTTGATCAATCTCGTCCGTGGGAAAGTAAGAGGTATCCGTTATCGAGCGTAGGTTGGGCACGAAGGGGGCGTCGATACGGCGAATGCAGTCCCAATCGACTCCATAGAAGAATGGATGGTTCTTGATTTGATCTCCATTCAATCGGCGGTCTGGCGAAGTCATAAGCCTAGCATGCTGTCAACACGACATCCCAGGGCAAACAGTCCACACCTCATACCTACGAACCAAGTCCTCAGCTTCGCGGCTCAGGTGGACATCATCCGGGAGCGCCAGGTAATGCTGCCATTGCATAATTTTTTGATATGTCTCATGTGTCGACTCGGAGCAGAATGGTGGATACCCAACCAGGCACTCGAACATGATTGCCCCAAGCGACCACCAGTCGCACTCATTTCCGTATCCCTTTTGCTGGAATATTTCCGGTGCAATGTAGTCTGGTGTGCCAACAGTGGAATATGCCTGTGAATTGTATCACATCAGTGCCGATGGGACGCTGATAAGAGCTACACACCAGCTTCCGCCGGTTCGCTTTCCAGGTTGCAATTTGATCCTTGCTGGACATAGTCAAGTGAATGGCGTTCACCATGACGCTGTTCCGCGCTGCATTGGCGGGTGATTGAGGATTGCTTGTTGAGTCCAATAGCCTCTGATAATAACTGGAGTCGTGTCGTTTATGGAAACCCGTTGAAAGACCGAAATCAGAGAGTTTGATGTGACCATCTTTATCTATCAATATATTGTCCGGCTTGATGTCTCTGCAAAAGAACATTTATAAACGAGTGAATTGGACCACGAGAACCGAAACTCTTCACCTGTGGATAAATCCTAGTTTATGAACTGCTTCGATGGCGAGGGTACACTCTGCTATGTAGAAACGAGTGACGTCTTCCGAAAAGGTGTCATACTTGATAAGCATGGTCATGAGATCTCCGCCGGGAAGAAACTCCATGATCAAATACAGGGTTTGAGCGTCCTGGAAAGAATAAAAGAGTTGTACAACCCAAGGAGAATTAGATTCTGCCAGGACATCGCGCTCGGCGCGGACATGAGCTAGCTGTGTAATCATGCAATGACTCAGATCATGACTGCCTACTACTGAAGAGTAGCACGTACCTGGTCTTTCTTCAGCATCTCCTCTTTTTTGAGGGTTTTCATCGCGTAGATCTTGCCGGTATCGAGTTTCTGAACGAGGCGAACCTACGTTATACATGGAATCTAAATGAGGCGACAAGGTGATAGGATACGAAACCGGCACCGACTTCACCGAATGCGCCTTTCCCGATTACTTTGACCGTCCTGAAGTCGTCCAGACCTAAACGTGTTCGTTGAAGGCGAAGAAATGTTGATTCTTTCTTCCCTAGTTGCTGCAGATGGCGGATCTTCCTCTCATCCGACATCATGACGTCTACCTGAAGCTTTCTCTCCAGCTCTGCGCGCCTTGCAAGTCCAATATCAACATGTTGCTTATGTTGACCGTGACGTTGTCAACAACGCATACCTTGTGTTTCGTTCGATTGCGGCATCTACAGCAACTTTGTAAAAGTGCTCGAGCTTCAGTTGAGCAGCTTTGGCTCGAGGAATGGCATCGTCAGAGAAACCAGCAGAGCTGCGCTCAAAGTACACATAATCTCCGGGTTTGTCTGAGCTAGTGGCTGTTGACGTCGATGACCGCGTGCTGGTGCTTGAGCGTTGCATAACACAGTAACAAGGCGATGAGTACAGTTTAGACGATCAATGACATGTAGTCGCAGGTGGCCAACTTCAAGGCAAAGTGCCAGAAGGTGTGCCCTGAATGGACCCGATCAGTCGCGATGGGAACCGGTGAAATGGCCCCTGAGCGTCACCAGTAGAGTATCTGATTTGTACGGACCCGTTGAACTTCAACAGTACGCCTTCGTGCACATGCCACTATGAGTCCAAGGTCATGATCGACTTCCACCAGACAAGCACCCGGGGTTGCAAAACAAGATAAAGGTAACACGACTATAGTACGTGTTTCGCATGGATCGCGCTACTCACTTCAGTTGGTCATGAAACACACCGAGGATTTCAACATTTTCCTGTTGTTTACAGAGAAAGAAATTTTTAAAATTTCAGGAACATCTATTTTTATAGCATGAAATTTTTAATTTTTGCCCCATTTTTGGTGAAATCTTTAAATTTCTTAGGATCTTTGACATTTACTGTCTTTTTCAGGCAAGTTGGCCACATCATAATTTACTCTCAAATGCACACCTACCTCCAGTCATCCATAGCACCTCAACATGGCCACAGAATTCAAAAAAGAAAGTACTATTGGACTCATAGTGTTGCATAGAAAGTATCCTAGGATGACCAAGGATGAAATTCAAACTTTTTTTTATTCCTGATAAACAGAAAAGGCTCAAATCTAGTCTTTGGTCATTCCAGATTCGACTCGTAGAGTCTCATGGAATCTATTCCAAGACAACCAAGTATATGGAATTCAGACTTTGTTATTTCCAACAAAAAGAACAGGCTCAAATCCAGTCTTCAGTTATTCTGGAATGTGATCTCCATATCTTTCCAAGTCAAATGGTACTTTCTTTTTTGAATTCCATGGCCATGTTGAGGTGCTATGGATGACTGGAGGTAGGTGTGCATTTGAGAGTAAATTATGATGTGGCCAACTTGCCTGAAAAAGACAGTAAAGGTCAAGAAAATGTAAATTCATACTTTTTGTAACCAGTCACATGGTTCAACTTTTTTTTTCCAGACTTGTTCCAAACTCACTTTAACTTTTGGGTCCACCGAAACATAGCTTGATAATCAGAGTAGGATGCAAAGTGAGGAACATTTCGTGATGCAAAATAGACACGAAAACCGAGGCACAATGCAAGCCGCACGCATCGAAAAGGCAAGCGCAAATGCAGAACATAATGGTGAAAGAAGAAAACGTCGCAGTCATTATAACGAGCATCCTCGTGAATTAATCTCTATATGTGTAAGTCGAATGGTCGGGATGGAGATTTGAAACGGACCACACTTTGAAACTCAAGCGTATTCGTGATGTGCTCTGTGCTCGGCATTTTCTATACACCCTCGAGCCTCGACACGACCTCGGACACTTTGGACTTGTCCTTGGGCTCACTGTCAGCTTCATCACCGGGGTCGGCCTCCGAGGCACACCGAGAGCATGTGCAGGCGAATCCCCATCCTCGGGCCAGTTCCATTCGTCTCCGACGACGACAATCTTGTACACTCTCATCATCGTGTTGAGTGACGTCGACATATGCGACGGTAACCTGATCTCCTGCCTTGAGAGCGCGGGTGGCGATGAGATGTAGTTCGGATGTGCCGTTGAAAGACGGCCGAGCGGATGGGTCGCACGAGTGGGTGAGCTGTATATGACGGGTGCGATGTCAACATCAACTTCACACCAGATGCGTAGAATTACGTACGTAGGACGATAGAAAATAGAACCCAGCTCCGATCTGCTTTTGGGTACCATACGGCGTCCGCGTCTTCTCCACATCCTCGGGCCTCGCCGTTGGTGTGGGCTGTACGAGTCGTAAATACCGCATCAGGAACATGTGCTCACAATCGATGGCTGCGCATTTACCTTGTCATCCCTTCCGCCCTCAAAACACACACCAAACGCGTTGTACGCCATCATGCCAAGATAAACCGAGAGCCGTTCCTCGGTTGCGAGGTGCTCCAATCCTGGAATCGCGAGCTGCAGTACAGTTTTGAACAACTTGCCAACTTCCTCAGAGGCAGCCACGTCAAGGTAGCGTAATCGCTCGAGATGGTCATTGAACGTGTAGTCCCCACCGTCCGTCAACACTACGTTGGCGTTGGCCAACGGTGAATGTCCCATGGAAGTTATCATTTGCACTGTCTCGATGGAGACTTGGCGTGCAATGACACGTGCCATCAGCTCGGGTGCAGCTTTGCCACTCTTTTGGATGTATTCCGCAAACGCAGCTTGGGCATGGTCTCTCTCGTCCTGGGAAATGTTGGCGACTTCTGGAATCAGATGTTCAGGTAGGGGTGGTTCGAGCGTGAAAAGTATGCCTTGGGAGTAGGTCTTGGCCTTCACATGACAATCCCTCGAGCAATAGACAGAGTTGAAACGATCAGACTCGGGGCGAACGGTTGCATCCCCCTCGATAAAACACAAGCAGTGACTACAGTGAGTTCCCTTGCCTTGAAGATCCGCGTCAAGAGCGGTGGCGATGGCTTCCTCCTTTGATTTTACGAGCGAAATATATCAAGACTGAACGTTGCTAAGTAGGCACTGATACTTACCTTGTAAATAAGGTCACCCGGTTCGAAATCCTGGGTACAAACCATGACCTTCTTGCGCATGGTCGCACCGATGGATTGCCCACCAGCTACCAGAGGAATGTCGACATTTTGAACGGCGACATTCATTTCTTTGCGGGGGAAAGAGTTGTAGTAACCTATTCTTATTATTTAGCTCAGATACCTTTTTTCTCGATCAGCAAGGCATACCTTCAGCTCGGGTCTTCACCTGCAGGCACGATCGTTTCGAGGAGTGGGCGATAGTTCAAGCGCATCCAAGCAGCAGCGACACCGGAAAGCAAAAAAAACATTCATATCAGATCATCGCACCGACAGCGGATAAGAAGGGTAAGGAGAGATTATAGGGGCGACAACGAGAGTCAGGGGGTACATGAACGATGGCGACTACACAGCGTACAGCAGCGTGCATTGCACGTTCGAAGTCATGTGTAAGATGACCCGTAGTCATACCGCAGTTGTCTGGGTACCTGGGTCTGTGACCTTGTCCCACTCCTGCGAGGACGCTTCCGAGGGTGGGCCCGAGGGGCTCAACTCGTCATCTTCGTCAGGAATGGAAACTGGTCCCTTCCCCTCACACGAAGGAGGCGAACTCACGTCCAAGTTAACGAGTTGCATTACAAGCTGCGGTACGGATAATTAGTAAGAAGCAGCACGACATACGACGACTGACCTGGAATACGGGTGGAGAAAGACTCTTTTCGTAAACCATGAGTAACTCAAGTGGTGAAGGATACACCCGAATCGCGCGGTAGAAGCACAATGCGGCGGGCATGTAGAAAGCGGGCCCTATAGACACGTGAGTAACTCTCGAGACGACTCGACCCGACGCACCTTTCACACTCATTGTCTCTCCCGTGTTCACCTGCGTCATGAAATACTGGTGCTTCTCGTCGTGGTCGGTGGGGACTTGTTCGTTCCGGATTTTCTCCAAAGCGCTGATGAGCTCGTTTGGATCGACACCTCCGGTGCTTACTGATGCTTCCGAAGGTGTCTGACTCTTTTCGACGCGCTTTTTCTCCTTGCCTAGACCACAACCACCACTCAGTCCCGTGCCGAAACCAGAGTAAAAACAAGCATACGAAGTCGTCTGCGGAAGGCGGCGTCCGTTCTCCGCTTGTAATCAAAGTACACAGCGTAGGCAACGAGACTACCGACGGCAATGCCGGCGACAGTGAGCATCGTCGTTGGCCTGGTCATTTTTGAGTCGGAGGGTATCGAGGAAAGAGAAGACAAAGGGAAATAGCGCGAACGTCACCGAGCAAAAAATTGGTATTTCCAGGGAATTTAAGTTACGTAATTAAAGATAAGTCCCTTTCCCAGCGGCAAAGTCTTTTTTTCCCGCGCCGAGGAGGGACAGCTTTGTGAACCGTTCACGTGAGATGCCCGCGGATTGTCGAGGTTCAAGGTTCCCCGACGCTTGACTGTATTCAGTCATATCGACAACGATGGCATGGTCCCTACCTTGGCCGCGAGAGAGTCGTTAAGCGAGGGCTTTGGTCGTTGTGGTTGTAACTGGCGGGAGAAGGACAATTGGATATTCTCACGGGGTGGTCTCATTTGGCGTTGAAAGGGCGACACGACTTTAGACCAGAACTGCCTCATAAGCAGCTCTCGCGGATTCTGCAGGTGGGATCTCGCGGTCGAAAATTACATCGAAAGCGCCGTCTGGGTTGTCATGAGCAGCGTGGACACTACGCCATCGTCTTCTCTTACGTCCCATCACGACACCGACACCGACATCCTCGACCATGACCTCTTATCACCTTCCCACCACGCTGTCTTGCCCACACATGACCATCAGGTAGCCCTCGAGCTCGAGCTCGCTTGTCTCGCGCAGTCTGACACTGCCTTGGACGACCCTGCTGCTCATATGGCACACCAACACTCTCGTGACCACATCTTTGGCGACATCGACCACGTTGGTGACCATGTCAAGGATGACCACATCACAATGGTCGAGGCTGTGGATCCGGCCGTCACCCAGCAAGACATCCAGCAGCAGTCGCCTGAGTCTTCATTAGAACTAAAACGTGTCAAGGTGAGCTTCTCTCCTCTTTCCCATTCTGTTCGTGGCATTAGGCCCATATCGGCCCCCGCTTTGCCACCATATTCATAATGGCAGAGCCGTCATGCCTGCAACGTGTTCAACTCCCCCGGAAAACCTATCCTTTTATTCAAAATGCCTACGCGTCCCTCCTGTTCATTTACATCCCCGCCATTTGCATGACCTCATCAAGCGCCTACTCTAACCGCCACTTAAAGGTTTACGAACTTGTTGGCTCTCGATGGGTTGATCAAGGTACCGCGTACTGCGCTGGCCAGCTGGACGACGCCAACCAAGCGTACCTCGTTGCCCGTTCTGAGCTGGACTTTAACAAAATCATCCTCTCAACTGCCATCCGCTCCAATGACGTATACCAGCGGCAACAAGGTATGCATACTCCTCCATGCTTTTTGTGTGGAGATTTTACGACTTATTATCCGTGTTGTTCGGCACTCATACGACTTATAGAGAGCCTGATAGTATGGACGGAACCCAACGGAGCTGACTACGCCTTGAGCTTTCAGGACGCGGAAGGATGCGCGGAGGTGTGGAACTTCATTATAGAGGTCCAACGTCACTTGAATTCCGGAGGTCAGCACCGTTTCGCCCTTAGCTCACGCCTTGTTCCGTTCTTTCTTATCTCTCTGACCAATGCATATCTCATCCGAATCTCACCCAGAAGATCAGGGCATTGGCTCATCGTCTCCAGGTGGCGAACATTCTGCAACCACTGTCAATATTATCCGCACTGGTCATCTGCCCACTCCCCAGCTGGGCAACATACAAGATATTGAGGGCGCGATCAAAACCCTTTCGAGGGGTCAAGCAGTCAAGGAAAAGATATGCGAGTACATACAGCGCGAGGTGAGCCGTGTTTCGCAGTCCTACATATTCCTCTCTTTCGGGCCACCATGTTGACGAGAATGACAGCACTACATCAAGGCCCTTATCGATGTCCTGAACATGGCAGAAGACCTCGAGAGCCTAGACAACCTCCATGCCCTATGTTGTCTTATGCAAACCATTTGCAAGTGCAAGACTTCGTTTCATTAGCGTCATTAACATTATTGCAGTGATGATGAACGACCATGGGATTTACGAGCATATACTCGAGGACGACATATTCTTTGGAGTGGTCGGAATGCTCGAGTGTACGCTGTGCTCTCCTCGTACCCTCTGTGATTTTGACTTGGCGACACAGATGACCCAGAGTTTCCCACACACAAGGCCAACTACCGTGAATTCCTCCACGTCAATACACACTTCCACCAACCTATCCCAATACGAGACGACCTCATCCGGAAGAAGGTCCACCATACCTATCGCCTCCAGTTCCTCAAGGATGTTGTACTCGCACGCGCGCTTGACGATTCAACATTCAACGTTTTGAACTCTTGCATTATCTTCAACCAAATTGATATCATCAATCACATTCAAAACGATCCCATCTTCCTCCACGACATAGTCAGGTTGTATGTGAGTGAGGAGGTGCTCGCTGGCCCTAGGACGGGATCGGAAGATGAAGAGGGCGAGGGGGGATCGAAGGGCCCTGGCCCAGGGAAGAAACCTCACGAGAAATTTCCAAACGGACACGGAGCGCCGACGGCCACGCAGTTTTCATTTGGCCCTGCAGGCAACCTCACCGAAAGCGATATTGCATTCCGTCGGGAGGTCGTCGCACTCATTCAACAGCTTTGTGCAATGGGCAAGAATGTCCAGCTACCTGCACGATTGGCACTTTTCCGAACACTGGTTGACCGAGGGATTTTGTTCGCTGTCCAATGGGCATTTTCGTTACCTGAGAAGGAGGAGACGTCGAAGAGTGTGGTCAGCCCTGCAGGCGAGATCATGGCTATCTTGCTTGATCACGATCTGCATGGCGTTCGCGGACATGTATGCAAGCAGGCTGCTGCTCTTGAAAGGGAGAAAGAGGCTGGTCGGTTAGGGGCCGACAAGGCAGAGACACTTTTGAAACTAATGTGTCGAGTTATGGTCCAGAGTCGGGACGTGGCAGTACAGTGTCAGATTGGCGATGCGCTGAAATCTCTGCTGGATGTTTCACAGAACATTGGCGGTCCTGGCGCCACGCCTGTAGGTGTTCCTTCTAGAGTCCCCAATTTGCCACTGATAGTTTGACTTAGGCAGCGATCAGTGCGAAGATTTTGGCTCGCCCAAAAGATGATCCGGGAACTGAGAGGTTTCTAGACTATTTCTACAAGAACTGCCTAGAGGTCCTATTCAGACCATACAGTGATATACCAGATTTCAGGAAACAAACAGGTACGCAAACATTTTTCGAACATTAGGAATGCGAAATAAAAGTGATCATTCTAGATCCGGCTTTGAAACTCTCGCGAGAAAAGACTAATCTTTTCCTATACTTATCCGACTTACTTTGCAATTTCGCCCAGCAACATGCTTTCCGAAGCCATTTCTACATGCTTTCTTCCAATATATCCGCTCGCGTGGCCACATTACTTGGCGCTCGAGATAAACACCTTCGGTTGGGTTTGTGTCGGTTCTTGAGGGGATTTCTACGATCTGATGCCTCAGCTGTCTTAATTGTAGCTGCGTTCCGGTTTTTCCGAATATGCCTTAAGATCAATAACAAAAACTTTCTCGCTCACCTTATAAAACTTGATGTTTTCAAGCCCATCCTGGAACTCACAATGCAAGAGTCACATCGGGACAGCCTACTGAGTGCATCGTGTCAAGAGTTCTTTGAGCACATGCGACGGGTAAACTTAATGTCTTCACTATTTCACATCGAGGCCCACTCCATTCTTTGCAGGAGAACATAAAAGACCTCATTAGCCACTGCATGACAGTTCATGGAGACATCATCCGTAAGCTCAGTGAAACAAGATTGGGTGGGCCACGCTTCTCTGCCCTCGTTCGCCGTTGGGAAATCAATGTCGAGCCTCTACCCAAGGAGGTGGCAAAGAACGACCGGTAAGTCGAGAGCGGGCTCCAAAGAACGTGCTTGCTAATTTGTCACAGAAATTCCGCAAATTCGCGTCGCATAGATCGTAGCATTGACGCCGAAGAAGAAGAGTACTTCAACGGTGACGACGACGAAGGTGACGCGGCACCTCCGTTCATCAGCTCAGCAGTTCTTGCAAGTCGCGCCGGTTCTCCACTACACACGATAAAGCGCAGGCGACGCATCCCTACCGTTCCGTCCAAACTCCCACGGCCACAAGGTCTTGTCCTCCCTCGTACACCTCCCCTGCCATCCCTCCTAGACTATGGAGACGACGATGACGAGGAAATCGGACCCCCGTCTCCTCCAGAAACATTCTCCCCTGTTACTCCATCAAAAGCTCTCTCCAAGGAAAACTCACCCACACCCCTTTCACCTTCCATGGATGTACCGCCAAGCCCACGGCTAGCGCATCGCCAAATATGTCGACCATCCTCTATTCCCCGACGACACAGCCATGAAGAGGATAACAACATTCTAGAATCACTCCTGCGCCAGAAAGGGAACCCTTCCTCACCCTCGCTAAGCGAACCATCCGCCAAGCCGATCTCCAAATCCCAATTACCCCTCATACGGCTGTCCGAAAAACGGCGAAGAGAAAACGACGAGGATGAACTGCTGGAACGTCTCGCCAGCAAACCTAAGCGCGCCGATCTCGGCACCCAAAAAAGAGACGAGCCGGTCGGTGGTCGAGCCGCCGCGATGAAACCGGGCGATGACCCACCCAAACGGATGAAAGTGACGTTTCGCCCGTTGAGTATGACCGTCGTACAATCAGCATCGCAGGTCCCTCCAGATCCTGGTGCGAAGGATGGGGACATGGGGTAAATGTCACGTCACCTTTGATGAGCACCCCGCGGGAGCCTGCCTGAGAGATGTGGACTGGATGGGCGTTCCTCATGTACACCATCGTGTGTATCTCTACCTCGTGTTCTTTTATCCACCTGGTGGAACATCGTTGGGCCGCCATGTATCAGTCTCGATAGTGGTATTAGGGGTATACAGGATACAGTACTAGTGCTCAAAGTAAAAACGATCTGATGGTTCCCCGATGCTCACCCACAACGGCGAGCCAGGCTAGTGTATGGTCGACCCTGAAGGGTTGGTGAAGGTGGCTGCGGGAGAGGGAAATTGAGTTGTTATGGAATATATGACACACGTATTGTCGATGCAATAACTCTAGCCAAGGTGTAGCATCTTCCAACCCAAAAAAAAAACATGTACTGCCCCAGTGAGGCTCGAACTCACGACCTTCCGATGGTCATTTAACAGTCGGACGCTGTAACCAACTCAGCCATGGGGCACACAACAGTCGCGCTTATAGTACATCTCTGAATTGCCCAGGCTGAATGACGTCTAGGATTGGATCAAACACTTGTGTCCCTCATCTCCCCAAGTAGGTCAACTACTCCCTTTTTCTCCGAAGTCTCAATTTCACAGCCCTTTGCTTCACCCTTGGTATGCATCGCCTCCTCGTCGTCAGTGTCGGAGCGACGTCCACCATCATCGTCCTGCTCCGTGTTCCCGTCCTTTCCTCCTCCACCTTGATCATCCTGCCGCCCACCTTGAAGCTTCCTTTTCGGTATAACAGCCCAAAACGCATCTTCCCAATTGCGGGTGTCAATCCATTTCAAGAGGATTTCAAAGACCTGTTCACACGCGCAACGTCACATTAAGCACGGAATCAGAAGGATCACAGCAGCGTGGAAGTAGGAACGAGTAACGGAGGGTTGAATGACATCCACGTTTCAGGCTCAAGTATTTCTTCTGAGCCAGCAAGCGATATGAACCGCCGCATTTAGGATATGGGAAACGAACCTGGTTGACGGTGAGTACCTTACGGGTGGCAAGTGTGATGTAACGGCCGATTGGGAGGCGGGCATGACGGATTTGCGAGTCGATAGCTTTGTTTAAGCACAAATTCTATGATTCCCTCAAGTTAGACTGCCAGGTGTAATGGACACACACAAAGGTTTTCACGCACTGACCTTGTAACGATTGTGGTCACATATTCCACCGATGATATAGGTTTCTCCCTCGTTGAGTTCGAGTAACTCCTCAGAGGAGTCGGCAGTTAGATAAACGATATTCTTGCGATCGGCTTGAGCCGCCAGCGCTAGGCTGCCTTGCGCATCCTCTGCTTCACTGGGAGATTGAAGAGGTTCGGAGGGTTCTGTCCACAGTCGGTCATAGTCCCCCTCCCACCACTCCGTTCTTGACCACCTTCTGTAGCCCGCATCATTTATGGCATCTAATCTTTGTTTGGTTCTGCCATTAAGCGAGGTGAATATTAGTGCCGAGAATGCGTGCGCGGCATGTCTGTTTGCGCTGTACGTGTATGCCAATTGAGAAGTGAGAGAATTGATCTCCTGTCCTTGGCGGAATCACCTCATGGAGGAGACAAGAGCAAAGTGAAACACCCACCTTGTCTGACATCAGCTCATCAAAACCGAGATCAACCACGACTCTCGCATTAAATATTTCCGTTTCCCCTCCAGCATTTGTTCCCCGTCTCTTTCGAGAGGTGTTTTCGACAAGTTCACCGCTCGAAATGGCCTGGGCTCGTTCACGGCGTTTATTCTTCTTCGCCACCTTTTCGCGTGCGCGTCGTTCAAGCTTAAGTTCGTGGAGCCTCGCGGCCTTTGCGGCACGTTTTTGTGCCTTCTTGGAGAGACCCTGAGGGTTTGATGACTCTGCTTCCTGTCCTGTTTTTGGCTGACTGGCAGCAGCGACTAGCGAGCGTGTGTCCATGGATGCAAACACGGTGGCGATTTTGCGATTTGGCAAGTATGGATAGCCGGCGGTCCGGTCTAGGCCGAGATGTACATGAAATCTTGGGATAGCCGTCGCTGGGAGGGTGCATGTCCTTGACCATTTTCGTGCTCAGGGCATCATCCATCGCAGTACTTATTGTGGTCTTCCTTGCGGTCTATTCCCCCCTCGTCTCTCTTGATTCCCACCTCTTTGACTCGCCGAAATCATTCCCCTGATTCGTCGATTATGGCGACTAGAGTCATTCCTTCTCTCAGGGGACCCTACGAGGTCGTCAAGCCTTCCGCAGAGCACACTGCAACAGTTATCTTCTTGCATGTATGCTTTCTTCGCCATCTGCTGCCTCCCACTGTTGCTTATATCGACTTCTGCTTGACAGGGTCTTGGTGATAGTGGAAGCGGTTGGCTTGGGATCGTAGAAATGGTCAAAAATGAGTTACCCCACGTCAAGTGGTTGCTTCCAAATGCTCCAAGCCGCAGTATCACTGCAAATCGTGGTTTTGTGATGCCTGGTTGGTTCGATCTGCCCTCATGGGATCTGGGGGACAAGCATGAAGATCGTGACGGGATGCTCGACTCAGCCCGTACGATCGACAAGTATATCCAAGACGAGATCAACGCCGGTATACCGGCTGAGCGCATCGTCGTTGGTGGATTCAGTCAAGGCGGGTCCATGTCGCTTTTAGCAGGACTGGCGGCCCGAAGGGAGGACGGACTATTCGGGGGAAAGTATGGTTGGAAGCTCGCTGGGGTGGCCGTGCTGAGCGGCTGGATGCCACTACAGGATGCGTTTCCAAAAGTTGCCCTTACTCCCTACCAAACGCGGGATAATACTAACGAGCTTTCTCAGATGGCTTCCCCCCACTTGGCCACGACACCAATACTCATGTGTCACGGCACTGCTGATACTGTCGTGCCCTACAGTTTGGGCCAGAGAGCGAGCAGAACACTCACGAACGACCTGGGTCTACCCGCTCTTGAGAATCTGACGCTCTCCATGTTAATTCCGCCGAGCGGCTATTCGCCGGGCGAGGGCAAACTGGGCGCGGCAGGGTTAAGCTTCAGATCCTATAGATCAGTTGGGCATGAGGCATGCGAACGAATACTTGAGGACCTCAAAGAGTTCTTGAAGCATGTGCTCCTCCAATGACTAACACTCGAAAAATTTTCACCTTCACGGCAGGTAGGCCAATTTATGGAAAAAAAATGACCTCGTTATCGACTATTGGATGTGTCAACTGTGGCAGGCGCGTTTCTTGGTTGTTTGGTGCTTTTATGTTGGTCATAGCCAGCGTATGATCGTAATAACTTGCTGATACGGCCTATTACTTACCCCAAATATTATCGGGCCAGACATTGGCCTCTCCAGCATTTACCCTGTACTTTTAGAGCCTGAAATATGTGGATTGGATTTTCCTGGTAACGTTGTCTGAACACACTTGGGTGCGACGAGCAAGCGAACTCCAAAGCAAATCTATACAATCCCCAAGGAAGATTAATTGAAACACGCGGGATCTCGGTGGTTGCGAACGATCGATACTGCATATATTACCGGTGAGCAGGATCAGACACCGAGCACACGAGGTTGTACGTCATATGAATTGGCGAGTAATTCGCCATACCACCATAACATGATAACCATGTTGTTCACTTAGTGGAGTACGTGTCCCTGTTGTGGCAATAACCCCTAACTTAAAGGACATCTTTGAGACTTGTCTGCGCGGAACCACGCTCGAGAGGTTTGGGTCGAGTCGATGAAGGTTTCCATCCAATCTTAGTGAGGGAAGGATAAGTTATTGGCAACGGCGATGATTATGCAAATGGGATGAATACGTACCATGTATATCACTTGGAATGTTGCCGGAATCGAACCATCTTCGTTACCGTGCAGCTCTGTACGTGAACGAGTGAATATATATACGAGAATTGAAAGGACAGTTCGACATTGCCTTGATAGATGGCAGAAGCTGCAATCAAGGTGTCCCGATGCATGATATGTCGCCTGATTAACGATCCTCAGATTCGTGGGGGTCCACAACACCAAATTAGATGGAATGCAGACCTTCCGAGGATGGCATTTCCCTCGCCCATATCTTTTAGGTCTTCGACGAGCTCCCACATCGAGGGGTAACCGACGTGCACTTCATCTGTGTCAACCGTGAGCAGTGTGAATCCGGCACGGCTGAGAAGATTTGAAATATCCTTGGTATCTGAGTAGGTAGGTCATAACCGCAAATCGTAGACAGTAGGACTCTCAGACCTGTCATGGGTGATACGTGTGGAGATATCCCCCCCTCGCGGTCGACTTCTGCGAGTTGAAGGGCTGATCTAAGTTCAAAGAGTGTGTCTCCTCCGAACATTGCACATAGGAATAAGCCATCGGGCGTTAGAGCCTCTTTGATCTGATCAAGGACACCTGGAAACAAGAGAAGATAAAGAGAGGATCGAAGAGCAGTTGGATGCACAACGCTAAAGACACACTTGGTAGATCATTGACCCAGTGGAGACTGAGACAAGAAACAATTGCTTCATGAGAATTCCGCGGCAGTATCTCAAGTAAGCACTCTTCGTCTCCTTGGACCCGCTCTAGTTGAACTCAAGTTTCAAATTAGTGAATACAAGACACATGACAACTCCCCGATATACCTTTAAACTCATCGTCTGGATCCCTGTTAAGCGTCTGTTCTGTGATAGCGACAGGTTAAGCACAGAGCATATAGTGTTATAACACGAACCACTCGAATCTATCATGATAACCTTGCGGGTCTTGTCAGGTTCCAACAACTTGGAGAAATGTCCAGGCCCAGAACCAAGATCGACGATGGTATTAAATTTCCTTTTAATATCCTATTCGAAAGCCAAATAATTAGCTCGTTCCGTTGCGACGCGTGCTATATAGATACATCACCAACAAGCGCTCCATCATCCTGTCGGCAACTTCGTCACGGACATAGTCTACAATTCTGCTTCGCTCTCCTCTGTCTCTGCTGGCTGCGAGATCCCTTTGTGTTCGCTTCGCAGTGCGGTCAAATATGCGGTATGCCGAGGTGGTTGGCGCTGCGAACGACGCCTCCGAAGCAAATGTACGGACCAGACGACGGCCGAGAGGAGACATGGGTACCGTGGGAAGTGTGACAGAACGCACTCGGAATGAGGGTCACGTTTATTAGTGACGCTGACATCCACCACCATGAACAATGGCGGTAGAAACACTCCCGCCAGTGATCAAAGTCAGAAAGAGTTGTCCATTTCGCTTGCCGCTTCGTCAATGATCAATGCTTCAGACAAGATTACTCAAGAGGCATACCAAGCGAACCTGAGGCGGATTCAGGAAGTCAGGGAGATGGTTCGGAGGCTCGAGGTGAACAACGAAGTTGCACACAAGAATTTTCTTCTTGATCAGCTCGAGAAACGCGCAAAGGACGGACGCGAAGCGGAGTAAGTCATTTCCCCTCTCTCCGCACGTGATGAAACTGAATTCGGTGGCGCGCTCAGAGATATGTTGGCGCGGTTAAGAAATCAACCGGGACTGTAGGTTTCTTCTTGTTAGACTTGAACAATCCCTCATATGTCGATAGTTCTGAATCGGTCCACTTTACCAACAATGTTCCAAGCGACAAGTCAGAAGTCATATTGCCAACAACCGCAACCCTCGTAGAGGTGCCGGAATCACATTCTTCTCCTTCAGTAATATCACTTCACTGATCTCACTTGAATTCGTCCACTCATGTTGCTCGACTTGTTCTAGTATTCCTCGCCAGCTCCTGCAACTGCCTCCCATCCGCCTCAAACTATGCAACAAGGTCGCCCTGCCCAGCACCAATGGAGTCTTCCGCCCCAAGTTCACAAAGTTCCCTCATATAACCCAGACAACTTCCGGTATTACATACCATCTACGTCCCGCCAGCCACCTCAGCACAGTGCAGTGCCACATTCCCAGGCCCCTGTCAACCCGGGGCAGATGAATTGGTATACTACGCAAAATGTGCCGCCACAATCTAGGGTACATAACCCACTAGTCCATCAGACAGGCTTTCAGCCAATACAGGTTCAACAACCCTCACAGTCCTGGAGTAGTTATCCACATCAAGTTATTGCTTTGCCGGCCGCAGATACCGTGCCCGGTGCGTTCAACACCGGATGCCTAAAAGTTGTTTTAGTCGCTAACAGGTATCCTGACAGCCCCAGGATACACTTCGTCAGGGGGGTGGATCAGGACAGTACCTGCCCATGGTGGCCCGAATGCTACCTCCTCCAATCCGACATATCGTGAACCAGGTTTCCTGAGGCAACCAACTGCGTCTCAACCTCCGGTTACCACCTATAACCAACCACAGAACCCACCATCACTTACTCCTACCTCTCAAGTACAAGTGCCACTCCAAGGTGTTCCTGCAGGACCGGTGACGATTCCCTCTGGCCAGCCCCATCCTATCCACCCAAAGCCAGCTCAATCTCAATCCCAACCTGTTACCACGGCAATCTCAAAACCAATAGCTATTTCAGAGCTCCAGCGGCTTCCAAAGCTACTGCAACAACCTCAGCAGCAACCCCGAATCCAGCCTCAACGACCTCCACAACCTGCCCTACAGCCTCAGCAACATTCCCAGCAATCTGAAGTTCAGCTTTCGTCTCAGCGACGTGGCCAGACGCCTCCAACGCATCTACAAGTCCCTCCACAATCAGCCAATCACGCACCTTCTACCAACATCTCTCAACCACACACTCAACTTTCAGAGGTCTGTGAATTCTCCTTGCCTGTCAATACCTCGCCTTGGATCTCACAAACACGGCCACCTCAGACAATTATCGTGCAAGAGCAAGCAGGTCAGCGAGGTCCACAACCTCGCGCGGATCATGCGATGTTCATTCAACTCTTCCAGACAGCCGTCCGGGTTTGTACTTCGTTCGGTATTCGAGCCCTTTTTTACGTCCTTCCTACAGAGCGGAACGTTGGAAATGAAGGCCTTCTGGTTTCAGGCAAAAGCGTCTGGCATAAGTGATGAGTGGCTCAATGCGGCCATTAATTCTCTGCCTCGGGATGTATGGCAATCTGTCGTCGCGCGGGCCAATCAATCAAGACCTACCCTTCATACCCCGCCATCCGAAAATGCACCTCACCAGCAAGTGTTAACGATTCCTGGTCCAAATGTGCCAGTGATTAGCGCACCACCACCTCTGACCGCAACTCCCCTGGTCCAAAAATGCCCTGCCACTCAGCAGTCAACCAAACCTAGTACCTCCATAGAAGGGAGGGACACCCACTCTGCACCAGGGCAAACTTCCGGATCGTATGCTGCACAATTGCAATATTATGCAGAACAGGCGACAAATTCAGCACTCTCCGCACAAATGGCGAGTAGCTCAACAACACCCCAAAGTGATATCACTCCGACGCAGACAACGGTTGGAACTCCTAAACGGGATGTGCCACAGGCTCAGGCTCAGGCTGACGTGAGGACGCCGAGAGACGCGAACAGGTCGACGTTGGCGAGAGATATCTTGCGTTCGCTCGTCAGGATAGTGCCGAAACCTCATCAGGAAGTGAGAGGCAAGCCGACGGATAAAGCTAATAACCATGAGGATGACCAACTCCCTGAGGTTACCCCCTCACAACCATTCCCCCGTGTGACTTCTCCGAAATCTTCAGCAGTTCCACCAGCGAGCAGTTTCGTTGATGCTAGCTCTCCCTCGGTACCCTCCGCAAAACCAATTGTACAGGAGGAGCTGCAGCATATTACCTCCCCGAGTCCCTTGACAGCATTAAAGCACGGACAGGCTGCTGTCATTGAAGGGCCAATCATGATTGACCTCACGTTAGAAGATTCGGACGAATCCGTAGATGGGAAGGGACAGGATCCCACCTTCCCGATGCAGACCTCCGCTAGCGCAGCCACATCATCACAGCTAGTCCCTCCTACCAATACCATCAACCATACTCCTCTGTTGGAGAGCCTATCCTTGGAAGAACTACCTAGTGACGTTGCAGCTAACGGGGACAACGCAGATGTGCGTATGTACAGCCCGTCTTTACCATTCACCGCCGAAGAGAATATGGATTCCGAAGTTTTGTGTCCCCCACTTGGCAGCACGGAGTCGGTATCGCCAAGTTTCGAACAATTGCCACGTGAAGCAAGTGAACACCCGCTAGATGGCCAGCTGCCACTTTTCTTACCTTCTCCACCCATTTCGCCGGCACCTACCGAGCCACCCGAAACGGACCTCGAGATGACCAATGACGAAGGCGAAAGTAGGCCTTCTCTCAAGCGAAGTTCTGATGTCGACGAGATGGAAATTGACACAGGGTTTGTCACACCACCACATGTCAGAAAACGAGGGAAGCAGCAAGTATACGTGCTCATTCCACAAGCCCCACTCTATGTCAAAAAGGCGATCAAGAATATGAAGGAGCGCGCCACGGGAGAGGGTGTAGATTCAGACTTAGAAAGGATTTGGGGGGATGAAGAGCGTATGAGAGCGTTCCTCGCTTCCGCTGATCTCTAGCTCATCTTATCACAGTTCAATATAGTCATCTTGAACAACTATTGATTGAAGAATCCAAGTCGCGATTATTAGAGCGGCGGTGTCGGTGGTTGAATTGTGGTGCTGTCTTGAATTGTGCCGCCAATCTGCTCGCGCATCTGAAAGACCATGCTCGTGAAGAAGACTCGCAGGTATGGCTGTGCTTACGTGGATGGGATCGACTCAGTCAACATATCCCCACGGTTTTCAAGGCTCCGTTCCTCTGTCGCTGGGCAAGCTGTCGAAGGCAGTTTGGCATGGAACAAGAGCGTGACGTACACCTTGAAAAACACACGATAATACCTCTACCATGTCCCTTTGCAGGTGAAAGACTTTTTCAACAGACTGATCTCCGCTGACGTCGAGTTCCTAGGTTGTGACGAGCAGTTTGACAAGCCCGTCGAGGTGATGCAACACGAGGTACAGCACCAGAAAGTGGACCGTAGGGAGCCTTTGATACGCAAACCAACGTGTCGGCCAGTTGTACCCGCTATCCCAGCTCGATTGGGTCCACCACCACAGCGACTTCCGTCCCACCGTGTGATACCAAGACGTATCGTAAAGTGCCGAATATCTGCTGATAGACATGCTGTCGTGGGGCCATGGGTACGCATCACCCCCTTTGGAGCGTGTCTACTTGGATCTCACCCGATTTTATGATTCCAGGTCCTCTGGAATATATTTAGCCCAATTGAGCTCAACATGAGAAAACAGAATGCATCTATGCATAGTCGCCCAACGCGTCAATCGATCACCTACGACATAGATAGCTCGGACCATCGACGTGACGACTACGATTTTTTGCTGGCGCTGTCGTCTTATCCTGCAAAGAACCCACGGCTGGATGATCTTGACTCTACCCTGATTACGATGAGTGCCGCGCGAGGTCTGACGCTATGGGGATCTGAATCTACCGTAAATAGCGCAAGAGGGTCTACCACCCCTGAAGAATACATGAATGCGGTGTCGGTTACCCTGGCCGTGGACGCTGCGGTGCCAAGTTCTGCGACAGAAGAAACAAAGGTAGAAGGGAAGTCAGACGGAAGTGAAGTCGCAGACGCGAGAGGGAATAATATACGTAAGGAACGGCAGTCCACTCAGTCGGTGGTTATGGGTGAGGAGGATGCTGTGGAAAGGATGCTGATCCTATGATCGGGTGTGGTATCCATGACTATGCGGAGCACCGCGGGGGCTAGTTGGATAGGTCTGTTCCAAGTATTGTAGGACATGGAATCTGATAGATGTGACATGTGCGACCTCAGCTTGAGCGACCACGATTTGTTTTTTCTGTTTCATTTTTTTTTTTTTTTTCGATCATGTGGAGCACGCCTAGATGTGTATGTACGACCGAATTTGATACTGCAAACGTTTTGACCCCGAAGTGACAGGGTGTGACGGGGGCGTCGCTTAAGATAGCCACTTGATACATTCAGCGGTCCCGGTGTCCTTTTCCCTCGTCCTGCCAGAGCTCGGTCGCCGTGTGCAATGTCTAGCTCCTTTGGTGAACACGACAGCAAGCGCTCGGTGGCGCACGACGACTTCCCAGCTCCACCATGCTACCTTTCTTCCCGCTCCGCAGACGTTATCCTCTCCGATGTGCGTCCAACAAAACTCTCGACCGACGCTCTCAACTCTATCAACGCGTTTCTTGACGAACTGTTGCATACTATCCTCAGTGCTGCTCGCGCACTGACGACCACCCAGCTCAGAGCTGGCCTGCACAAGGTGTTGCCCACCACATTGGGCAAGGAGGCCGTACTGGAGGCGGAGTTGGAGCTTAGGGCATACTGGGAGCGTACAGGCGGTATACCAGGATCAGGCTCGTCTCTGGTGGTTGTTGAGGATAGTGCATTCAACCTCCAATGGACATTCGAGGTGAGAGTGGCTTCCCTTTATGTGTGTTGGTATTTCGGGCTCTCGAACACACAACCGTTGCAGCTCCTTCGCCTCAAGTGTGAAGCGTACTCGACCCTGAGCGACACAGACGAGAATTCGGATGCTGAAACTCGCTTGATTCAGCGCATGAGCGTAGAAAGCGTCCCTCCCCCCAAGCAGACGCTCCTCGCCCCGGCCTCTTTGTATTTAACTGCAATCATAGAGTGAGCATAACCAATTACGGACTAGACTGAATGATCCATTTTTGCTGACGCGGTGTCACGGCGATGTCATGGTGATACCAGGTCTATCTGCGAGTGAGTAGGGCGCAGCTGGTTCTGCTACTGTTATTGTGCTAATTTTCTTCATAGACACATAGTTTCGAATATCGGTCGCGTCGCAGCCCGGGACAGTAGTCGAGCGATTGCGAATGGACAAGATTTGTTCATTGCGCTTTGCGAGGATAGTTCCATCTACGGACTTTTTAAAAACATGGCAGGTGAGTGTAGTGCATGCCGGGGTTGGCACCGTTAATCATTTTGGATTGACGTTTTTTTATTTTGTAAGTTTACGACCAAATCGAGGCCCTCTCGAAGCTGCCAAGACCCAGGCGGAGTATGTCAGTCACACGGGAGAATGATGGCACCCCCTTGGCTGTCGGTGGTACATTCCGCCGCAATGGATCCATCCACCAATCCCGTACTCGCCTGTCGTCCGAGTCCGTCAATAATGCGCCCACTTCGACTACACTCCCTTCTAGACCCTCAGCCGACAAATCACGAGCTGTCAAAATGTTATATAACAAAGTTTCCCAGGATTTCATCAACGGAAGTGATGCCGGACATCGAAAAATGGATTCCTTTGCGAGTGCAAACACAAAACAGTCCCTCGCTAGCAAGGGTGACAGGTCTCCTATATCGCCCACTTTTAGTGTATGTCATTGTCCTTCCTTTTCTTCTTGCCCCCTTTCCCTAATTCTGTTGTTCTCTCCCAAGGAGGATACACGCTCCCAAGAGTTTGACGACATGATGAGGTCAGGGTCAACCATGAAGGTTTCATTGACCCCAGACAGACTACGAACAATGGAGGTACGTACTCCGTATCCACATTATTGTTATTTATGTTGACACCGCCGGCATCAGGTGTTAAACAAAGAAAAGATGCGCGCGAATGGTCGGCAAAGGGCGCCTTCAAAGACTGAAAAGAATGGCATTGACACACCTCCGTCCCATTCCTCTCCAGAGCAAGCCAAGCGTACGAGCGGGCCAACTCCAACTATCCGTCGCGTTGGCTCTATCATCGGCAGCGAAGACGATCGTTTGACACAGAAACCACCACCAACCTCACGACCTCGACAATTGAGTGCAGCAACCGCCTCAGGCTATATCACCCCCTCTTTCGCCCGTGTCCGGGCGTCCTCAACAACGACGGATCCCTCCACAGCACTGTCGAATATGTTTTCAAATAAACGTACACCATCAGAATTAAACTCTACCCCTTCTGATCAACTCGCAGCCTCCGGCTCAATACCCAGGAGAAAAGCTCCTCCACAGGAACTGGACCTCAACACTTCCCGGCCACCGCGCACGCGAACTGTAGCGCGCAGTCGAGTGTCACTCGATCTCGAAGATGTCATGGCGGGTTCGGATGATGATGGTATGGGAGAGTTGAAGCCTTTCGTATCCCCCAAGCAACATGACCGGCAACGAGGGCTCTCGTCAAGCACCAAGGACTTGATTGCTTTCCTCGCCGAGGGTCCCCCAGAATTAACTCCAAGCGAAAATTCCCTTTCTCCACTCTCCACGACGCCCAAGAAATCTGGTCGGTTACAGAAGATGATATCCAGAATCACCTTAGCCAGTGATAGTGTCAAGCCCTCTCGCAAGATGACTGTTGGGTCTGGAGACGCTTCCAGCAAGTCCATGACGAACCTTTCCCCCCTTGCCAATCGGCCAGTTCCACCTCGTTATCCTACTTCGGGTCCACCCTCTGCAGCTTCTTCAGAACGTGGTTCTGCGGACCAAGTAGGAACGCATCCCCGTCAGCGAGCACAATCCTATGTTCAGAAGCCGCTCCCTACCTGGGATGGCAAATCTATGGAAGGGGACGCACCAGCCCAGTCCATCCCTTCTCTCTCCCCTGGAATGGAAGAACCTCCTTTGAGAGCCAGTACTCCTGTTCCAGTGATATCTCAGAGAGCTTTGGAGATTGATATCTCCCGACATGCTCAACCTATCAAGCCCCCGCCTTCGCCAACCCTATTTTCACCTCCAGCTACTTCCATAGTCGTACCCGTACATGTCGAAGCCGTAGATGCAGATGCAGACGCAATTCCAATGCCCGCAGTCCAACCACCGCCTTCGCCATCCCCTCCAACAGTACCCCAGCGTATGTCCTCCAAGACCGCCTCTCCTCTGCGTCAGAAAGTTGCACCACCGTCTGCTTCACACACACCTTCGCCAGCGTCATCTGTACTTAAACACGCTTGCGAGATGCGGACGATGCTCGAGCATGCCACGAGTGCTGCCGAATGCCGTATCCTTGTGGACATGTTCTTGGCCCGTAGTAAGCTCGTCGCGGATGTGACCGATTTGCGGGCCATCGCTGCTCCGTCATCTCTACGGGACTCCGGTGCCAATGGGTTGGAAAGAGCGATCGTTGAATTGTTTCTTGGAGACGGTGAACTTGACGTTCAGCATAAACCGTCGCCTAATTCACGTAGCACAGAGCCAGCAGAAACCCCGCTCGAAGCTGCGGATGCCGCTTTTTCCATCTCGTCAGCCAACAAACCAACGGAGATCGGTGAACCCCGTTGAGATACCCAGATTTTCACCTTCTCTCTACCAGACTTTGGATCCACTTGGTGATTTTGTCTCATTATATACGTTTGTCGAATCATACCACTTCGTCTATCCATTATTCCGTTGTCACGTTCGTATCATTTCATTACCGCTGTGCGTCAGTTTTAATTATGTAACGTGTACGTTTGGAATACCACCGACGACAAAACGTTTCATAATCTGATCGAGTAAGCGATTTTCAACCGGTCGCGCTGGGTTATCGAACCTCTAGTGCAACCGCGATGCCCATGGCTGCTAGTTCGGCACACAGGTAACGGAATACGTATGGGACCGCAACCACGTCCATGTCGCCCCCTTTTCTAGAGGAACCAACCACATGCGCAGTAGGTATGGCCACTGCGACCTCGGGGACAGGTCTTCGGTCCCGATTTTGACTGGTAGTCAATGCTCTTCGCGCCCGCTCGCCCTCTTCTTCGGCAGCAGCACGACATACTCTACAATATTCGCCACCGGGACCTGCTGCTCTCATGGTGCCAGTCGTCGAGATCTCTCCCAGACTAATATCATCGTAGCCCAGTGAGATGATGCTACCACATGTCCGACACACCCATGCGGTAGAGTAGTCGGAGCAGTTCATGAGACGATCTTGTAAGAGGAACGAGGTGCCGTGTGCGATCAGCGCATCACGTTCCATCTCTCCGAAGCGAATACCACCTGCACGTTTGCGACCCTATTCAGCCAACGGCGTCCATTGTCAGTCCATGCCAGCCCACGACGGAAAGGAGTAAGCGTAAATGCAGAGAACGTACCTTGACGGGCTGACGCGTGAGGGCATCCACAGGGCCTGTCGTTCGTACTTGGAACTTGTCGAGAACCATGTGACGGAGACGTTGGTAATACACGACGCCAATGTAGATGTCCGCTGCGAATTCCTCGCCGGTGATGCCAGAGTACATGGGTTCGTTGCCGTAATAGTTGTATCCTGCTGCGAGGAGTTGTTCGCCAAAGTAATCGATCGCCTTATCTTCTTCCGAGAACCTACGTTATGTCAGGTCAGTATGAGATTAGGCAGGACATTGGAAAAAAGGTGCCCGAACTCGAATGGTGTTGCATCCTGAGCTAGGCCGTGCATAGTACCGGCCTTTCCAGCCAGACTCTCGACCAACATTCCTATCGTCATTCGACTTGGGAAAGCGTGTGGGTTGATGATTACATCGGGTTGCAGCCCACTTTCCGTGAAGGGCATATCAATCGCTGGCCACTTTTGTGAGCAGACACCTTTTTGACCGTGACGGGAGGAAAACTTGTCTCCGATCACAGGCGAGCGCGTGATGCGAAGGGTGATGTGTACTTTTTGGAGTTCGGTGTCGCCTGCGTCAGAACCTTTGGCAGACGTTCATGATGTGCGAGGTATGTATCAAATAGAATGGTTCGCGTACCGAGCAACCGCACTTGATCTACGATGCCCTGCTCATCGCCCTTGTACCTCACGAACCTGGTGCGCCCAGTGGTGTCATCCACGTACGCCGCAATCGGATCTCCCGCGTCCAACTTAGCACTGACGTAAGGCAACCCATCCCTGTCCAAGAATTGGACACACGTATGTTGCCGATCGCCTTCTTCCGTCCTGATATCGTGACCGAGACCGAAATGAAGCGTAGCGGGGGAATTCGACTTCGATGCGCCATGCATGTCCTTGAGGTCGACGATCTGTGACTTGTAGACAGTTCCGTAGGCGAAGCCGCGTTCGTGAGCAGACTTATTAAGGATCATGGCATCTTCCATGTCGTAGCCTGTGTAGGAAATCACTGCAACGACGGCGTTGGTGCCGTTGGGGAAGGCGTCCATGGCGTAGGCGTTGTGTAGATGGGGCCGGACGACGGGAGTCTGACCTGTCTGGAGTCGGTAAAGTTTGTTGTCCGTTCGGTGTTGGAGAGCGGTAGACGGAGTTCCCATGGTTTGTTTGGCCATCTAAACCCCAACGATCAGAATCACTGCTTAACATCTTTCACACAACACGTACCTGACATTGATAGATGTTGCGAGGACTCTGGCACTTGCCGGTGAATGCGCGGGTCGATTATAGGTGTTCAACTTACCTGGTTAAAATCAGAAAATGGCGTCAAGTTCGCGAGGATAGAAAGGAAATTCGTCGGTGCATGTTCCACGTGCGTCGTGACACCAGGCTCGATCTCATCCGGCTTCACCGCAATATTCATATACACCTGCTCAAAGGATCCAACTTGATCGTTTTTGCCATTGACCAAGAACTTGACAGGCCTCATCATCCGCGCCCTTGAAGAAAACAAAAACAAACCAGGATACTGACCACCTTTCGACTCCGGAACGAAACCGATTTCAAGGTCGAGTGGGACCTTGTGAGTCCCCTCTGTCTTCCATATCCTCAGGTTCTCTGCGAGTTGTTTTGCAATACTCGACCGAGCCCAGCCGATAACGCGTCCATCGAGCTGAACGCAGAGATTTTTACGACCATCCACCGAGGATGAGAATGGTTGAGTCATCCCGTGAGCGGCAAGGAGCACGGGAATGTGAGCGACAGCAAGATGGGTAGTGATGATGCGACAACTTCGGGAGAGGTGGTTCAAGAGACCACATGGAGAACCATCGGGTGTGTGAACGGGACAAAGAAAGCCTAGTCAAGATGATTATCTGGACGCGTGCAGACGTATTTAGGCGAATATACTCACCCCATGCTTCTGGGAGAAGCTTTCGCACAGCAGTTGTTTTGAGTTCTGCAAAGAATGCACCTCGGTGTATACATCTGAAATGGCTGATATAGCGTGACCAGTTAAGTTTTTCTGCAACGATAGTGAAACCTGAGGCTTGTTGTAGGTCGAGACCCGAGGGAGAAATCAAGTTTCCAGTGGCAAGGAAATTGGACATCCTTGAGCCAATGTCCCAATTGACCTTCTGAATAACTTTCGTGATGTACCGCTCTGCACCAACCATGAATTTCGAACAATGGAGTGTAAAGTAGCAACCCACTATCCAAGAAGTCGGGTGGAGGTTCAGCTCTTCGGACATCTGTGGCGATCTGATTACGAACTTGATTGAGAACCTCCTCGAGGCGTTCTTTTATGATCATGCCATACAAGTATCCCGGGAGGAGGACCTCTTGATGTTGTGGTGAATCCGGGTTGTCTGCGGAGCATGATCCAGACACCAACGCATACAGCTTGCGCAGCATGTAGCTGAGCCTGAGGTCAGCGGCCATCGGCACCAATATGAGGAAACTCACACCAGCATCCGGAATTTATCACGAGGCTCTTCAAGATGAACCAAAACCATCTTTCGGATCAACCACGCACCGAGTATTCGGTTGTTCCAGTCCTCTGGCATGCCCAATACGACACGGAATTTGTCACCCAAATATTCAAGACACTGATCCCCTGTATATAGACTGTACATTTTGAAGCTACGCAGGAGTAACTCCACGCGATCAGTCAAGAAGGTGTTCTCATAATCTTGCATCGTGACATGTTCAAATATCTCTCGATCGGAAGCACCGATGAGTGCTTTGAGAATCAACATGATGGGGATGACGTATTCCTGTTTTCGCCAGCTGAAGCGGAGCATAGCACTCCCGTTGGAGAGGTAGTGAAGGGTATTGGTGACACTAGACTGGTCTGGTCTGGCGCAACGGATCTGAACGGCATACTGTGTATAAGACGGACCACGAGTAGTAAAGGATGGGCGGAGGAGGGATATGACATGATTGCGACGGGGAAGAATAAGGTATCGGATAAGCCTCTCGTTCCCGTTGATGATGAAGTAGCCACCAAACTCTTCCGGCTCTTCATGTCGCCGAACAAGTTCGGAAGATGGAAGACCACGCAAGTTGCACCGAATCGACTGAGACAAGTCAGATACCAATACGCGTGGATGAAGAACGTGACTCTTACTCGGACCATGATTGGGACGAGGCCACAATCTCGCATAACATATTGATCTGGATGTGGATCCTCGTTTATTGTCCAGCAGATCCTGGCCTGCATGCGACCCCTATAGGATGTGAGTCGTTCACGGGCCTGGCATAGTAATTCAAATCAGAAAACAACCTGAGACACAAATGGGTGTTAGATACCTCTGAAGGGTAAACTCTCCGTTCCGTACTCCAAGTATCACGATCTGGGATACTGGGAGGCGCAATTGATACCTCTTCAATCCAAACTAACGACAGCGCAAATCATGAAGCGAATCTCTGCACGGACGTAGTTGACTCACTGCTGAGGCGATTGCCCCACCCTCCTTGACCACTTTCCGTGCCAACTTGTCCGGTCCCATCAAACACAACACGTTCCCCTATATCCCTGAGGCCGATGGATAGTAATCCCTTCCCATCACCATCGCCCTTGGGTAGCCCGGAGTCATCGAAGAGAGCGTTGAAAGACTCGATATGGGGTGTGACAAATTCATTGAGAATTGGGTACGTGGACGCATTTTTTGGCGGCTTTTTGAAGGATTCCTCGCGTTCGATCGTGTTAAACGTCGGTTTTCGTTTCTGCTCGTCCGCCTCGCTTGGCATCGCGACGTCCACCACCTTTGCAAGCGCGAGGTCAAATTTTTGGTGTACAATGATCGCGGGAACTACATACTAAATACGCGTGCCATCGGAATATGAAATATTTAAACTCCGCGCCCAAGTTACTCGCGCATAATCTTTGGGGACGCCAGCGACGACGAGGGGGCCCATACTGTATCTTGTTTCATCGCAATGTTTGGGTCGAACACAGTACAGTCTTCCTGGGCTAATCCTCAGCAGAACCAACAGCAGACCCAAGGTTCCGCTTTTGGTCAACCAAGCGCTTTCGGAAGCGGAGGTAAGACAAGTCATTTACAACCTTGTTCTTTTCGCACCATTAAACCACCGAGTACAGCTTTTGGTTCAACCAACGCATTTGGCCAGCCACAGCAGCCAGCAGCGAACCCAATGTTTGGAAATCTTGGTACGAGTAACACCGGAACTCCTACCTTTGGTTCGTTTACTTTCATATATATCTTGTGTGACTCTGGTACTCACATAACATCCAACTGCTAGGTACGTTTAGTCAAAATACCGCTGCCTCCACTGGCACCTCTGCTTTCGGCGCTCCTAAACCAGCCACTGGGTTTGGTGTGTTCGGAGGAGGAGGTACTTCTGCATTCGGTGGGGGTGGGAGTGCATTTGGTGGGACTCCTGCTACTGGAACATCGGGAACTAATGTTTTTGGACCCACCGCTCCGAGTACGGGGAGTGCTTTTGGTGCTGGTAGTTCACTTTTTGGGCAGCCAAAGCCTGCAACGACCTTCGGTGCCACTCCTGCAAGTACGCCGTAATATATATATGAGTCCTTATCCTGGCTGATACCTTCCAGTAGCAAGTACAGATACCAATCCACCACCCGTGACGACAGGCTCGTCTACACCAGCTTATTCTGTTTTCAGCGAGAAGGATCCTTCAAACCCAAGTACCATCCTCCAATACCAAACCGTCACAGCTACGCCAGCCTATAGGGGTACATCTTTAGAGGTAGGTTAACGCAATTTGATCTTTATTGCCATTCGGACTGCAGTTGTTGAGTATCGCGAATTAGGAATTACGCTTGCAAGACTATCAACAAAATCGCAAGACAGCTGGTGCATTTGGCCAAACGTCATTTGGAGCTCCTGCTACACAAACAACCAGTCTTTTCGGGGCACCAACCACGAGCCAACAGCCTGCGACTGGTTCGATATTTGGGGGTGCTACTACTGGCGCATTTGGAACCTCTACGACCCAACCTGCTACTGGCGCATTTACAGCCTTTGGGCAACAACAGCCTGCCACGGGCACTAGTGCTGGTACGGGCGTCTTTGGCGGAGGTTCTGCGTTCGGGCAGCAACAACAGCAACAACAACAACATCCCTCTGCATTTAGTGCCTTTGGTCAGCCTCAACAACAACAACCGGCCGCAGGCACCGGTACCAGTATCTTCGGTGGTACAAGTGCATTCGGGCAACCAAAGCCTGCTACAGGCTTTGGAAGCACCTTCGGTCAACCAAGTAGGTGCCCGGCCATAATTGTCTTACCTTGTATCTGACTTGTTCCACAACAGCAGGAGGCGGAAATGCGTTTAGCGGTGCGGGCACTACAAGTGCTTTCGGCCAACCCGTAGCTCAGCCTGCCACTGGTACAAGCATCTTCGGCCAGCCTCAACAACAACAGACTTCAGCAGCCTTCGGTACGATCGGTTCGTTTGAATCAAGGGACCGCTGATTAATGTCAACTTTCAGGTGCGACTACTGCTGCAAAGCCTTCGATATTTGGTCAACCCTCTCAGCCAGCCGGGACAACCACTGGTTTTGGTACTGGTCTATTTGGCGGTCAGCAACAGGCTCAGCCAACGCAGACTACAACGAGTCTCTTCGGAACAGCACCGAGTACAGGTACCAGTCTTTTTGGCCAACCGCAACCGCCTCAGCAGCAACAAACCGCACAACAAACAGGTGGTTGTGAGTGTTACACATAATTTTACTTATCTTCTTTGTTAACGGTGTTTTGACAGTGTTCGGCACTACTACTACGCAACCGTCTGGTGGTTTGTTCGGTGGCGCGACAGGTAGCGGTTTATTTGGCGGTACTCCGGCAACCCAAACGCAGCAGCCTGGACAGACGAGCCTGTTTGGTGCGCCAAAACCTCCAACAACTGGGACTGGTCTCTTCGGCGGTGGCACCTTTGGGCAGCCAAACACAAACATTGGGGCTGGCGCTCAGCCCACCTTGTTCGGGCAGCCATCGGGTCAGCAAACAATGGCACAACCGATCACAAGCACTGGTACTGGCGCCTTCGGAGGTTCGTTATTCGGCCAACAAAAGCCTGTCGCCCCCGCAATCAATACCGCACCTTCCACGGGCGGCCTGGGCACCTCACTATTCGGTGCAAGTACTCTAGGCTCGTCAACAGCTGCACCAGGCGGACCAGGCACGCTCACGGCCTCCATAGCGGAACCTATATCCAGTAACTTACCCATCTTCTCGATGCTTCCACCTGGTCCCCGTGCTGTTCCCATCGATCAACAACAAAAGAAGAAACCAGGGTTCTTCGTAGATGCCCCCGCCCGCTTACCTGTGCCGCGCCTCCCAATCAACTACACTCCGGCTAGCTCGAGACTTCGAGGCTTTGGGGCGTCGGCATCATCTTCTGTGCTTGGTGTTCCTGGACAGAACCTGTCTCTCAGCAACGGGAAAGCGGGCACTCTTGTCTCGAGTCGGGCAGAGGCTCCAGAGAGTATTTTAGGACGCAGTGCGAGTCCTGCATTGGGCAGTGGAGGAAGGCAAAGTGTAAAGAAGTTGGTTCTGGATAAAAAAATTGAAGCTTCGGACTTGTTCAGCAGAGCTGGGTCACCAGGCTTGCGTGGCAGCCCAGCGAAGGTGACTTTCAGCCCTGCGCTCAGTCAAGCTGCGAGGGAAAAGGACGTGGCAAGAGAGAAAGAGGTTGTCACGCAATCTCCAGAAAAGCCAGCACGACCTACCCAGCCACCGCCCCGCAACGTATCAGGTCGGTTTACAGCACACAGTTCGCTCACTCTCGGGCAACCGTCGTCGTCGAGCAAGGTCGCGAATAGTGCAGAAACTACTTCCATCTCCCCACCTCTCCAACATGGCGATTATTGGGTGAAACCCGACCTGGCCAAGCTGAAGATGTACGGCTATGAAGAGTTGTCGTCTTTCAAGGATTTGGTTGTGGGTCGTGTTGGATACGGAGAGATTCATTTCCTCGAACCCGTCGACCTCACTGGCCTTCCTAAACTTGGCGCGCTTCTGGGCGAACTCGTGCGATTCGATGACAAGGAGTGTAGCGTGTATCCCGACGGCGATGAGACAGACAAACCAGCGCCTGGTACAGGCTTGAATGTCGAAGCCAGGATTATACTGCTGCGGTGCTGGGCTACAGATAAGGCGACGAGAGAGCCTATCAAGGATGAGCAGGTACATGCGGCGGTCAAACATTTAAAGCGGCTGAAGTCGATGAAGGAGACTCATTTCGAGAGCTTTGATGCGAAGGAAGGGGAATGGACATTCACAGTGGATCATTTTTGAGCTGAGCGCTGGGTTTGGTTCGCCTGCGTTCGGATATGTTTTATCCTACTCTCCGTTATACTCGGATTGTCTGTCATGGAGTGCTATATCATTAGGACTGAAATTGGGTCGATGCGATCTCACTCGGTACATAATTCAAGATGTAGTTATGAGCAGGCCGTGGGTCACTGTCTCGGCCCGGAAGTATTGCGTCATAGATATTACAAGTTGGGGTTCGGAATGCAATTGAATTCTGCCTCGTCTTTCAATTAGCCATGAAGGTGATACTAGTACTCCTCTCTCGTCGAGTGTCATCCATCCTCACAGCTTCGTAGGTTAGCCTATTCGAAGACGAACTAAGGCAACATCGTGCAGTGACCATTCGCGGAGCACTCGAAGGTGGACTCATAGGGACCGGAATCGCCTTCCCTACCTTCTACTTCCTAAACAGGCGGTCGAGCTACTATCGCTCTCTCCCCTTCCCAATCAAGTTGCTCGGTGGTGTCATCATCGCTGCACCACTTGTCACCATCCAGGCTGAGAAAAGAAAGCTGGAGTTTGACCGCTGGCACTGGTGCGTCCAAATGGCCTTCCAGTGATAATAGATAGGTTCGAGGTACCTTGTGACCATAGGACCGAACTTGGCAAAAGTCAGCTTGAAAGACGCGAACATGAAGAACGTGAGAGATGGGCCGCTTTGAGCCTAAAGGATAAGCTGGCGGAGTGGGTAGCGAAACACCAATTGAGTGTTGTCATGGGGAGCTGGGCGACAACGATGGCAGTCGCCGGAAGTGTTATCATGCGTGATCCGTACGTCTTTTCGTGTCTAACTTGGCCAGCCAATCAGGTGCTGATAGATTGACAAAATGGGCCTCTAGTTTGTTATCGATGCCGCAGAAGGTGTGTGATAAGATGTATTATTGACAGCCTCCCGATCGTTCGGGGCTACCAGGTGGTGCAAGTTCGCCTATGGGCGCAAGGACTCACTATCGGTGTCGTAATCGCTGCGGCTGCACTCACTCACGCTCAACGCGCCCAAGCGATGGAGGTGAGAAAGGTGAGACCTGCTCTGGTTTCAGGTTCATCACCGGCTTTGACAAATCCGCGTAGCATGGAGATCATTCTTGGCACTATGCGGTTCGTTGGTCAATGAATAGTTACGCCAATGTCTGACAATGAACAATTATCAGCTTGAGGATGAACGACTCGAAAAGGATCCGCAGAAGACTCCCAGCGTGTGAGGTGGTGGTTGCGTTGGTCAATCGAATGGCAGCGAATGCTTTATCCCTGTATTACTACATCATCACTGTTTGTTCGTTTCCACATGTATTGCATCCATACAGAATCTGCAACGATTCTATCAGACATGGCATTCTCTCACGGGTTTGCTTCAAACCGATACGATCAGGCATGCAACACACGTCCATCGAGTGCCGAGTCTAAGAAGAAAATGTATATCTGGCACAGTAAAGAAGACAGGTAATAGCGGCTAAAGTATGGAAAAGGCGATGCCAGGCCAATGCCCGACTTCGAAGATAGTAACATCCACCTCATACGTAGAAACGCCAGGCAAAGTAAGCTCCCAGCAGAGTAAGAGGGACGAAATACATCAAGCTGAAAAAATCTCAGTTGAACGGACGTGGAATCAAGGAGGACACAACTCACTTCGAGCCCTTCTCGACTGCGCTGTGGACAACTGGGTTTGACGATGCTTTTTTCGCCTTGAATTGAGCCTGAGGATGGTTCAATGCTTAGTTTGGAACTCTTTATTGTGACACCACTCGGTACTTACGCTGCCTTGTTCAAGCTCGCCCACAAAGAGACCAGGCAGGAGCTCACGGGCTTCGTCAGAGTGACCGACATCCTCAAAAGTATCTGTTGCATCTTTGCCTGCAATGAAGGTGTTCAATAACGTCTCTGGTCAAAGAAGCTTGGAATACGCACCTCCCTCGCTGATAATTACCTCGTCACCACCGGGGTGCTAGCGTGAGACTTGTAAGTACCATGTCTACGCGTCGTCTATGCAAGAGAGCGGTACCTCGTCGATGAACTTCGTTACATTATACACTGTGTTTGGTCAAGGCATCAAATTTCGGTCTGAATGAACGGACACGTCAACGCACCCCTGTCGTGGATGGCGATCCAGAGATTTTGCTTAGTGTTGTTTGCCTGGAGCTCAGAGTACGAGACGACCTTGGACATGTCTGCGTTGATGAGGCGGAGGTAAATGAGGAAGGCGGAGAAGGGAAGATGGGGATACAAGGGCTTCGGCGGGTTATGTGGTCGTATAAAAACCGTACCAGCTCAGCAAGTTCCCACACAAATCGGAATGGCTTGGGAATTCGGTTCGCGAGCATGATTTATGATTTACGCCCATGGCATGTGATCCCAGCAAAACAACTTTATGTAGCTAGTATACACTGTCTGCTTGGTTTAGTACTCGAATGCTCATGCATATAAGACTGCACATTGTACAGATAAACGTTCGAGCGTGGACCATGCAATTTTCATCTGCCACTTCACCAGTGAGAAACGAAAGCACTGTGAGCTGTGTCCCTAGGCAAAGGCGAGTGGAGGTAGTTTGAAAAGACGCATCCTCGCGACCACAGCATAACAGCAACTGCAACACCTCATGATACCGTCACTATCATGCTACGAAGGCGTTGACGAAGGGTCCAGGAGAAACAAATCGCACAGCCAGCCCCATGGTATACATATGGAGCTCCGATTGAATATTTCACTTTCCGCCGCGGGCCGTGCCGACATAAGCAGAACCTCTTGACTGCATCCAAGCTTCAGCCAGACCAACTCCTCCACACCAAAGATGGCTTTGCGCGACGAGCACGCCGACATCCTTGGCGGGCCCATTTTACAAAGACCGGAATCTGGCTTATTCGCCACATTCTCTCGGTATCACTTCGTTTTCAAGTCGGTCACACTTTTGGGATTCGGTTTGTTGGTATGCATCGCGTGTGCACGCGGTCTCGAACATCTCAAGAAACATCGCGAGTTGAGGTACAGAAAGTATGTCCCCCACTCCGATGCGTTGTTATCTTTTGACATTTTCTTTTTCTAGAGCGATGCGTAGAAAGCACGGAATCCCCGACTCAGACTGTCGTCCTTTCGCTGTAGCATATGCCGCAGCCAAGCGTGCGCACCTTGAACGCGAGGCCCAAGACCGAAAGAAGACAACCAATTATGTGTCGGACCATGATTCACCGGCTGTTGATCAGCGAACCAATGCACAGAAAGACGCGCGTGGCCTGAGGAGACGGGTCCCCGAAACCAGTGAGTCAATCAAGACGTCTTAGGATGAACGTGGTTCATCTCATTGTTTCATCACGCATCTTCACGTATCGCGCTTGCACCGCGTGTAGCTGTACAACTCCATGATTATCAACTCCCAGGAAAACACGCCGCTGTGTACGATAACAAGCGCCCAGAGGTTTATTCCCTCGATTTCGCCGATCGCTACAACCCCAATCCACGTCATCGAGTCGCCGTCCCGGAACCACTACCTGTCAAAAGGCCTCCTGTCCATCGTGCGAGCAGAAAAGACCTCGTCATAAATCTTGGTGATAACGGAGAGTCAAGAAAACGATCTTTCGAGGACGAAAGCGACGTCGAGCATGAGATTATAAAAAAATCTCGCATAAATGGCGACGAACTCATAGACGGAGACGAACGAGCAGACTGGTACGCTCAGTACTCTGACGTGCCGCCCCGACGAGCGTCCAAGGAATCTCTGGACCAACAACTTGAGGGTAATTATGTACATATGAATGGTCAAGAGAGATCCAAACGCATTAATGACCTTCATGATGAAGACCACGAGCCCGTTGATGAAGCAATGGAAGACATTGACGAAGATGAAGTGACAGAACTCAAGGCTGTGGCGCGTGGCAAGAAACGTGATCGGGCGGAGGCAGGGTCAACTTTTGGAGGTGATGATGAAGAGGACATCCGGAATGGAAGGGCATCGCATTACCGCAAACGTCGAACGATTTTACGGAGGACGGAACTCCCTACGCGAGGGCAGAAACGCGACCGCGGAGCTGAATCGCCTGAGAGTGAAGGCGAGGGTGGTGGCTCCGAGACTTCTCGAAGGCCTACCCAGCGTAGCTCCAAAAAGAAAAGGGGCAAGAAAGGTGCGTCTGACGAGGTCAGCCAGATATTAGTGGAGGATCCTCGTGTATCCAAGGACCCCCTATGCGACGGCCGCAGGGTTGGTGACGAGTGGGAGGCTGAGGGTGTTCAGTACAAGGTCGGCGACAAGGGCGAGCGGTTGCGTCTCACTTTGGTTAAAAAGGCCAGGAATAAATACCATATGGTAAATTTTCCCAGATTGGATTTTCACATTTCCCTTACTCGCCCGCCGTTCAGCCCCAGGATTCCCAGCATCCAGATCGATCAGCTGCGCTAGAGGTCTACGTGGAGACGTGGATGACAGAAGCACAGTATAAGCAAGCCGAGGGGAGACAGGAGCTGGCTTGGCAGGAGGGACCAAGAGAGTCAAGTGGATCCAAGATTCCCGATATTCTTGATTCTCCTACGAAGAATGGCAAAAATCTCTTGTGGGACTCGGTCAAAGGCGGTCCCGCTCGTCGTCCCTTCCGTCAACTCATGTTCGCTGGCACTCCGACTCGCATCAACCCCTTTGAGCAGTGGCAGTTGCAGCCTACCCTCGGTCGGCGTGTGACCTCATCCAGCACCATCGTTTCTCCTATACTCCCAGGTGTTGCTGGTAGCCCAACACGTCCTGGTTTCCGCGGCTTCTCGAAATGGGAGAAGCAAGATCGAGAGGCAGAGGCAATGGCCAGAATACGGGCGAAAATCGAGGAACAAAAGAAGGCCCAGGCACCACCCCAGAAATCAATCGAAATGCCAACGAGCCTAATCGCCCCTGAACTTGGCACAAAGCCGTTGTCTGTTCCTACAATCACACTTACCCCTGCGCCCGCTGTAGCTGCAGAAGGGAAGTCAGATGACAGTACCCCGCAAAGCAAGTCAAACAGTTCGATTTTCATCCTTGCGAGCCCTTCCGGTGCTGGTGATTCTATCAAATGTACTGCTACCGCTGCTTCCACTACTACTCCTGGTGTCTCGCTGCCTTCCACCTCTATTCCCGCTGCCACACCATCCACGCTCTTTCCTAGTGCTCCGACTGCCCCTACTACAGCCTCTTCTACGGTCTCTCTTTCCCCATTTTCGTTCGCGAAACCACCGCAAGTACAATCATCCACCTCTACAACCGTCTCGTCATCCACGATACCAAATTTCTTTGGGAAGGGGATTGGTGCAGGCACGCCATCTCCATCTACTCCGTCGCCCTCCACTCTAGGTGCAACGACCCAGCCTCAGCCTCCCTCAACTGAAAGTGCCTCCAAACCACCCCCATTCTCTTTCGCGAAGCCAGCCATCTCTTCCTCCACCTCATCCCCCGCTGTTGTTGCCCTCCCTACAATCAAATCTCAAGTACCAATTTTTGGTGTTACTTCGAGTTCCTCCCCTTCACCCGTAACCTTTGGTTCCACCCCTGTGACCGCAAAGGCAGAGGCTCCAGCTCCTCCCGTCTCGACCTCCGCCACCACGCCCGAAAATTCGAAGCCAACAGCCCCTCTTTTCTCATTTTCGGGTGCATCTTCATCTTCGTCCGCTCCCACACTCCCAACATCATCCGCATCATCGGGACCCAAGTTTTCATTCGGCCAACCGTCTACGGCATCGACGTTTGCGCCTGGTTCCAATCTAGCACCAGGCCCCGCATCCCAGCCTAAACCGACTTTCAAATTCAGTCAGACAGTACCAGGTGCAACGGATGGCGCTTCCGTACCCATAGTTCCAGCTGCAAATGAAACGAAGAAGTCAACTGTGCCGGTGTCGGTCTTTGGCGCCGCGGCTGGTTCAAATGAGCCTGTCAAGCCTTCGCCGTTTGGAACAACATCTGCCTTTGGAAGCTCAACATTTAGTTCACCTTCGGCGTCAGCGACGAATCTTTTTGGGAAACCGGTCGTTGTAGATGGTGATGCGACATCTACGCCACCTAAACCTATGCTGGCATCCACAAGCATCACACCCTTCAACAACATATTTTCCTCTATACCTGCTGGGGCTCCTGCCTCCGTTAACCCATCAATTTTCTCGTTTGGTGGGAGCAACTCTGGTTCTAAGTCTGCAGAAGGATCCAAGCCTGCATCTTTGTTTGGGGGTGTCCCAGGAGGCTCCAATCCTGTGTCTACGTTTGGTGGCAGCTCTACGGAAGGCAAACCAACATTTACATTCGGTGCCTCTGTTGAAGGCTCTAAGCCTACGTCTATATTTGGTGGCAATACAGAAAGCTCCAAGCCTCCTCCTGTCTTCGGTGGCTCGGCTGAAGGCTCAAAACCAATGTTTGCGTTTGGCGGCTCCTCAGAGACGTCCAAGCCTGCTTCGGTGTTCGGTGGCTCTGTAGAAGGATCAAAGCCAACGTCTGCATTCAGTGGTGCTACAGAAAACAAATCTACGTCTGCCTCTGCTACAGAAAGTTTAAAATTAACGGCCCGTATTACTACTGCCTCTGACAGCCCAATGCCCTCTAATATCACAGACGTTTCTAAACCTACCTCTACCCCTGGAAGCGCTTCATTCGGTCCATATCACTCCGCGTCGACATTCACGTTCGGGAAGAAAGACGATGCGGCCACCAACACACCTACCTCTATAAGCACGCAGACAAAGCCTGCAACTTCCTTCACTTTCGGAGCTCCATCAGGTGCGACTGGCTCAACGTTTGGGCAATCGTCCACCTTCGCGACGAGTGGTGATTCGAGCCAATCGGTATTTGGCAAGCCCACGAATGCTACGCCCAGCACTTTCGGGTTTGTTGGGACTGGGGGCTCGGGCTCGTCAAGCACGTTCACATTTGGCAAGTCAGCGACACAGAATCAGAAGCAGGAGCAGTGAAGAGAAGGGGTAATGCTCATGTGAACCTCGCTGGTATGCGTGATGCGTGATGCTTTTGAAGGGGGGGGGTTGGATCCTGTGTACGGGCCTGTTCCATGCCCACCACCCACCATTCTGCATGATGAAGAGATGGACATTCAATGATATCATGTACACTACGCATACCTTTTAACTACCTTCTTTGCACTCGATATCTTATCATATCAAAACATTTCAGTCCTGATAGGTAGGGCTGATGCGAAAGATCGCTCGAGGTGGGTTTTCGATGCTACGAAGTTTGTATAGTCAAAATAATAGTTGCTTATCATCTAGAAGGCCGGCTAGCTCAGTTGGTTAGAGCGTCGTGCTAATACATTTGGGACCAAAGTCCGGTGTACGCGAAGGTCCTGGGTTCGACCCCCATGTTGGCCACATTCTTTTTATTCCGCAACCAATTTTTCCTCCACATTTTCAGTTAAAACTCCGTGGTTTATTGCTCAACCGGTTCATGAATACTACAAACCATTATATATCGGCCCCATTGATATCTATCCCCGAATGCACGTGCAAACAAACCATTTCAGAAGGTATTGTTCTCCTAACCCCCAGATCTCAAAGAGCGGGCTCATGAATCATGAATGTGACACCTGGAGGTTGTAGTTTGAATGAGATGAGTCAAGAGCCTCAAAGCTCACGAGGATGAAGCTGTGCTGTAAGAAAGAATCTTCCCCGACTCCCACGGTAGTGGAGGAGGGTTTGATTCTTACTCGGCAGCAAACGTGGCAGATTGGTCATGCGCAGGGGTTGGCTCGCCGCAGGCGGGCCGAAGCTCGGCAAGGGGTGGATTGCCAGATGTGGAAATGACCACCCAAGGGGTTGCCGCTCGGCACACCACCTGTGGCCTCGGAAAACGCGAGCGGAGTGTAAATTTGAGTGCTAATACGCGTCACATTCACCGTCGGACTTTCAAGATAGGTCGATAGGTCGATCGGTCGACCAATTGACCCCTGCGCATGGCGATGCTCCCGTAACACCAATATTATACTCTTCAAGCAGGACGGCACAGCCGCATCCTCATATCATTGTTGAAAACAAAATGGGGTGA
>QFEM01001619.1:0-17356 GCA_003316205.1 Boletus bicolor
TGAAAGTCGAAGATTTGCATCCCAGTCTCTCCGAATCTACTCCGCGTGCCACCCCCCGAGCATCGCATGCACCTTCCTCGAGTAATCAGGCGATCGGGCCCCAATCTGTTGCGGAAGCGCCACCCCACGTGCGCGCTGTGAGTTCCACCAATATTGACCAGGAACGGAAAGTGAGGCCAGCGGCAGTTGGCTGGGATGCTACTACCAACGACATTGGTGACGATCCCGAGGACTTGTATGGCCCTCCAGTGGAGCGTCGCATCATCCGTATCCTCCCTTCACTGGCTGACGAGCTGAGGGAACAGCAGCGACGAGTAGCGGCAGAAAAGGTAATAGCTCATCGTACACTTTGCATGACTCGTCACACATACATTGTCCAGGAGAAGCGACGGGCTCCCTTGGCCCCTGATTGGATTTTTGCGAAACACGTACATGATCCATCGTGGAAGGAAATCCCGACTGGAGGACGGAAACGAGTCAAACGACGAAAGCCGACTACTACTGGGAAACTGGGGGACAATGGACTAAATGTCAACGAGTTGATGGGCTGCTTCGCGGTTCAAAATTGGGTCCAAGAACATAAGACTTGAGTGTATGTAGATGCCTTTGAAAACACGTCAAATGTATGCGCCTGTTGAACGCCTGGTCGCACTTGACCAGACCCATATCGGATCACCATGACTTCGAATGGTCCCTCCGTTCTGTCAGACCTCAGCAAGCTTACCGTTCCTCAGCTCAAAGCCCTGTGTAAAGAGCGACGGATTACTGGTTATTCCAAGCTTGGCAAGGCTGCACTCTTGCAGAGGCTTACGGAGGTTGCCAGTGCCACTACAACTAAAACGACCACAACTTCAAATGATAAGGCTAGTCGGAGTGCGGCTGCAGTGCCATCCGCCACACCTGCAGATGAGGTCCGGAACCCCGCAGTTATCGAGCCTTCTACTGCCTGCCGTGAAGGGAATGTCACCAAATCAGTGCACCAGCCTGTTCGGCCGTTGACCACTGGTAACACCGAACCGACGGAGACCTCTACCGCAAAGGCTGGATTACCCAAGTCATCGCAGAACCGCGCCGTGACAAGCACTGCAAGCACTCAGAAGGCCTCTGGCACGAAAAGATCTGCGCATATAGACATCTCCACCCCCCCAAAACGGGCTAGGTCGTCCCTCAAGTCCGCGACTAATGCAGGCCACGAACCTCCAGTTCCGACGCTCCAGCAAACGTTGCCTGCCGATCCTTCGGTGTTCAAAGTCCCCGATCTGCCTGCGCAGCCTCAAAAGTCGTCCCATGGCAATGCCTCAATTCTCGCGAAGCAGCCTTCCGGAACGAGGAAACACTCTGCCGTACCTCCTCGGATCATTGATGGCCCTGGGCGATTCAAGCCGTTGTTGGTTTCGAGACCCAAAACTGTACAACCCGACCAAGCAAACAAGGAACCCTCACGAGCACCTGCCGTCTCTGTCATGCCAAGAGCAGTTGACCCTGCCCTTGTTTTCAGCGTTCATGCAACGCCTCTTCCTGCTCTTTCCCATATTTCCTTCCCTCCGAAGGCATCTGAACGGAAATGGGTGTACCGATGGGCCATCATACTAAGCGCACTTTGCCCTGCAGACAGACAAACATGCAGGCTCGTATCAAGAACATTCCGGTATGCAGGTAGGGAGCATTCTTTTGAGTTGATACTTCTGCGTCACGTTGCCACACCTTGTTCATGACAGTTTACCTCTCCGCTACACATATACTATCGAGGAACTACCCTGGCCATCGATTGGATAGTATTCTCGAACAGCATCCAAAAAACATGACAAACCTTTGGCCGTATCTTCGATTCCGCAGGACTGAAGTCTCTGAACGACGTCACGCGTTTAAGCAGTCGTTTCTTGGCCAATACACCAACTCGATGGGATACAATCCGTTGTCCGAGCTCCTTTGGACCAGCCCCAACGACGAAAGACAAGTTGATGTTGCTCTCCGGTTCGTCCCAAGATAGGTTTCAGAGACGCCAATACGAGTCCCATTCTGAACGCGTACCAGATTTGTCCTAACTCGGATGTGGTTCGCCATATCGGTCGGTGCGTACGGTCACGATGCATCAATATGGTCGAAATGCGTCATCCGAGACGTTCGGGAGGTCGTCAAAGGCGAAATCTGGCAAGTTATCGCGCAGGACGACGGAACCATCGAATCTTGTAGTTTCTACGTGCTTGAAGCGACGTGTGAAGTCATTGGCCAACCTCCCTCGTCGCAGGGGGAGAATACGCTTGGATATCGTCTACGCGCTGATTGGACTGCATGGATTTCTCAGCGATCACAAGCGCCTCTGGATGTAGGACCATGCTCGCTCCTGGATTGCGTGAAATGGTCAAACACCGAGGACTACCATCGGGGAATCAGCAAAGCATGGTTACGCCGCGTTCAAGGCCAGGATGCAGACACTGTTGCCAAGAGAAGCGTCGCTGAGAAGTACATCTTGGCCTGCGTCGTAGCAAATGGGTAGCTGCCAAGCTCACTGCTCAATGACTTCTCACCGAGCGTTGTTTGTCAGCATAAGCGGGAAATGGATGTCCACGACCGCAATGGCTCAAGAGTTTGCTGGTTTGCCCGGTAATGATGCCCTTGGCTCAAGAACCGCGGCACGGACCGTGAATACGGTGAACATGTACCTTCCAGCGTGCGCAACGTTCATATTATCGTGCACTTGTAATGCTAATCCGTGCAGTCACCACCACATAGAGAGCGTCCATTTCACAACCTCGAAAGGTGAAGTGCTACATGCTGCGGTAGCTGTTGTGCAGACCCCAGGGCGAGAGTACTATGTCCTGAGAGACAATGGGATGCAAGTAGGGTGTGAAGAAGAGGGTATACCCAAGGTTTGGCAACGGATTCTAGGCTGCGACACGCTGGGCCGAGCGCGTTAGGCAGACCCTCGTGGCCAGCCCCCCATGTCACGCAGACTGCTACTCACGTACGCGACGAAAACGATGAATGTGTATGTTGGCAAAATCGCTTCCAGAGATTCAAGAAGGGAGAATAAATACGTTTGGAACATTCGAAATACGACATCCTGGGCTGTCTGCTCTGTTCAAACCATCCTCTCGGCGTAATGTAGCGAATATATGTTACTTTCCAGAAAGCTATGTTCATCGCCGATGGCTCGCGTCGCAACCCGGTTCCATACGCTTCGGTATGATTCCTGTACAAATGACGAAAGTCCCGCACGACATACGAAGTCCGGAGCTCTTTGCTTCCAAACTGATATCCATTAATCGTGACGTTGTTTCCTATGTACAATAAGTTTGGTTGGAGCTTGTCGTTCCCACGTGCGATAACTCGTGTTGTATACTACTGTGATCAAGTGAGTACCACGTCGTCTGGATCGATGGGATCGCTGACCTTGGGTGCGATGGCAAGTTGATCCCTCGGCCAGCCCATTCACCAAAGAACCCTTCCAAGCCTAGTCTTGGCCACAACAACCCAGTCACAGTGAGCAAGGATCCCCATAAAAACCCACTAGTTATTGGCAGTATCAATGATGTTTCTGCTTGCTTCACAAAACACATCTAGCAATTTGTGATGAGACATGGGGTGGGCAAGCCATAGAGCCAGCCTTGATCTTGGGGGCATCAAGCAAGTGCATTATGTGCATACTTATCAGAGTTCAGCAGACAGTATGTCATACAAGGCTAGTCAACCTTCAGATCAAGTGCATATAATAGACAATTATCACTGGAAAACTTACTGCAATTAGTACATCCTTCAAGGCTAAAACATAAATATCATCAAAAGCCAGTGCATTCTGTTTGCTGAATCCCAGAATAGTGCCAAGTGACACTAATTGGAGAGACAGCAAAGAGAAGACACAAGCAAGGGAGATCCCCCGACAACACAAGCCGGCACTGCAGTAGCAAGGTCATCACACCCCCGGAGTTGCAAGCAGAGCTCGCGGAGGACAAGGGCGGCAAAAATTTGATAACCAAAGAATGAGGGCGGTGCCCTCATAATAGTGGTTAAACTATTAAGAACAGATACTACACTTGATCTAAGCCAAAAGGCCAGAGTGGTAAGGATTTATAATGTCGAGTGCAGGTATATATACATTGGGACTCGCGCACGGACCATGACAATAGGGTACGTGCGCAGCACCCAAATTTGGAATTCACGGCTACGCGCGGACATAGCTGGGCAGTCCAAAATGTTACCATTTTATGCTCGAGGTGGAGGCCTAGATCGATCTAATACAGGAATTACAAGCAAATCTGTCAACCTAACATCTTCCTAAAATCATCCTGTCTTTTCCCTCCAAGTTTCGCAGTCTCTTGCGTGTCATTGGCGATGCCACCCTGACGTTTCGGAGCACCGATGCCAGGTTTGCGTGCACGCCCCAGACCCGCTCTCGGCCTCGAGGCCGCCGTACGAGGCACAAACAATGCTCCCGCACTTGTCGGAGCCGCCGCTGGTTGGGGTCGAGTCGAACTCTCCAATCCTTCCTCGGATATCTCCAGATTGATACCATTGAACACGATCGGCTCTGGCCGCAACAACAGCTTGCCTGCTTCCTAATCGTGTTCGTCAGTCAATGCATGCGTTCAAAAAGAGGTTAGTAGCAGCGAAATCTTACTGCAGCGTTTGTCAGCTCGACGACTGCTTCACCAATGTCGGCAAAAAACTCGGTGCGGTTCACTGTTGCGTATTTCTCGAGCGCTTGCTGCAGGAGCCCTTCCTGCGTATCCGAGGGCAAGTTGCGAATACGGACAGAGCGATTCCGGGTTTCTGCACCAAGTCCACTTTCTCCCCATCCTTCCCTGTCAGATACCAACAATCAAATCCTCTTTGCATTCTTCAAGCAGAAGACCTACCGGTTTTTTGACCGTACTCGTGTATCTGCGAGGGTTACCGCTATTCGTCGCTTCTTGAGCTCGTAGTTATTTGCGGAGAGGGCAGCACGGGCATCGGCCTGAATACGTTTAGATTCGCATGAAGAACACTGAATACGAAAAGCGCACATCATTTTCGAATTCAACAAATGCAAAGCCCTTTAGGTGGCCATTCTTGTCTTCTGCCAGACGAATATCCTTGATAGGTCCATACTAAATCCATCATTCAAATCAGTGCCAGCAACTAAATGGAAATGGGGGCTCACCCTCGAAAACACCCCCTGGAGGTCTTGCCTGTTGGTGAATTTACTAAGACCTGCAACGTACACCTCTCGCTCATTCGCATCAGCGTCAGTGCGCTCTTTCTTCCGCTCTGGGTTCGAGATATAGACGCTGAGTGTCCGCTCGGGCTCGAGTTCGCGACCGTGTAACTCGAGTGCCCTCTCCGCTGAAGCCTGCCTATCGTGTCAACAGCCGAATAAATCAACTTATGTCTGTGGCAGACTTACTGGTGACGTGAATTGCACATAACAAAACCGGCGTGTCGCCTTGAATTTTTTGCTCGGCCACCGAACGTCGATTATGAGACCATACTAACAACGAGATTAGGGAGACAATGATAAACCAGGAAGACGAACCTGTCCAAATAGATCGCGGATGGCAGTATCATCTGTTTTCTCGAGGAAGTTTGTCACATATAAAGTCGAACGCCATGCGAGGTGTACGTTAACTTCTGTCCCCTCTATGCGTTTCTTGTCTTTAGTAAGCGCGGCAGGGATGCTTTCCTGTACAAAGATAAGAATGTAGCTCCTTGAGCGCCCGAATCACATACTCGTGCAGCAAATTCAACAGTTGCAACAAGCATCTCTGGCATATTAGTGATCTTAATTTCACGTATTTCTCCGCACTGCGCAGTCAGTTTGGCACGGTGTATCTCGTCCCTCTAATCTAGCACGCACATCTTTGAAAAGCGTCCTGAGCTGTTCCTCCTTGGTTCCAGCTGGCAAATCGGCAACGAAAACAGTGCAGTTTTCGCGATCCCTTTGTTTATCGAGGATTTGATAGATCAACATCAAGAATCTTACCTTCTGCACAACAGACATACCTTTTTAGCGGCGCATTTAGAGGTTCTAACCGACAACATTCAATCGAGATAACAGCAGACTGATAAAATAAGGTCATACCCATTCGCACTTTCTTACTGGCACTGCCGTCAACTTCGGGTTCCTCGCTTGCTTTGCGTTTCCCTTGAAGTTGGGCAGAGGTAGTCGGAACATCAACGTCCATCCGGTCACCAGATGTAGCAAAGGTTTCTTCTTGGGTTACATTCGCAGGGACGGATGTGACAGGTGCAGCCTGCTGCTCAATGACGTATTGAGCTGCCTCATATGCTTTCTGTGCCTCCTGCGAAAAGGATACGGGTTTATATTGAGCCAGACGTGCAAAATACATCGGCGTGAGGATTCACTCACCCTCATCCGTCTTGCTTCAACCTGGGTTCTTGCACGCTCAATGCGCACAAGGGCATCCTCAACTGAAGCTAGCGAGCCATGTGCATGCTCAAAGTTAACCCAGGCGTCCCAGAGCGCTTCGGGATAATCAAGATTTTTAGTACTAACATCTTGAAAAGCGGATCGCGCGGCATTATGTTGATCCGTTCGGCTGGGGAATCATTAATGAAGTCGATAAACCAAGAGCATAGTTGGGAGTAGATACCCACATGAGGACATCAGTGTAAGCCACCCACACTGCCCAGCTGGATTTGTAGTGGGAGGCAGCAGATGCCCACAGGGCGATAGCTGCATCTTCAACATCTGCAAGGCTTAAATACTGGCCAAGATTATTGGCTGCCACCCAAAAGAAGTGAAGAGAGAACACACTAGTTCAGAGAGGAATTTCTCTAGCCTGAATCGTGGGTCTCCGCCCTTCGAAGCTAGAAGCGAATCGCGTCAAGATAGTCGAATCTAACTCTACTCGGCGTTACCTACCTTGTCTCACCATCACGAGACCATCTTCTACAACCTTGATTAACGTGCTAAAGGCATTCTCATCTCCCTTTCCAGCTTCAATTCCCCGTTTCTCGGCGCCGGCGCGTGCAAGAACCAGAGGTATAATTTGCTCGGGATCCAGGTCGGGTCCCTTTGGGTTTGTTTTAGTAAAAAGGTTCGTAGAAAGCGCGCGTTGGTAGGCATCTGCTCAGATGCTTAGAAGATCTACCAAGATTCTGTGTCACGAAAAAAATACCAGATATCGATTCACTATCATCCATCAGTGCATCCTCTGGGTCAACTTCTGCTCTTCGTTCCTGTAACGCCCGTCATTAGTCGTGAACTGAGCAACAGACCATTTCACGACACACCAAATGACGGATGTACCGTGCCCATACTTCACCTGAACCGGGCACACTTCTTGTTGCACGTTGGATTGTCCGCGCCAGGTCGCCTTCGTCTATCCCTTGCCCACGCTGATCAAAATGATAATACATCAGTCAAAGGAAAACCTGAAATAGGGAACTCTTCCTTGGACGCACAAGAAAATCAATATATCCCAGCCAGAGTGTGCGCAGTGTTTGTTCTGTGTTCCCTTCGCCGGCGAAACGACGCTTCGCAACCTCAGCAATCGACCGTTCGTACAAACCCCTGACAATAAAGACATCTGGAGATTTACCCTTCCGCTCTGCTGCAAGATAGTGCATATATGCTTCAAGAGAATTCTTGAACCAAAACATAGGTCAAGACAAGTATGACATTTTGACGGAATATCTCCTTACGAGGGAAAGTTCTGCAGGCTCGCGTCGCTCGTATACTTTGACAGCACGGGAACGCAGCTTCGAAGCTGAGACGAGTAACGATTCGTACTCCGTCGCCGGTTTGTATGTTGTTGTGAATGAGGAATACGACTGATAGGTATCCTCGTGACCTTTGAGTACAGAAGATTAGCTATGGTGACTGAGAGCGAATAGATGCTGTCGTAACCGACCTGCATGTGGTTGCTGAAGGCGCGTAAGATGGAGTTCCTCAACATGTTGGATGAGTTCGGGCCTGCCGTTCGCGATAAACACATGTGATATCCAGAGAACCACACGTACCTTTCGGTCGGAGAAGCCACCTCGATCATCTCAATTTCCCAGTCTCTTTGCAACTCCCAGAGGTACCGACTCTTTCAGCCTAACGTCAGATCACCCTACGCCGTATCAGAGAAGTTATTACCTTCGTAAGATGTCCAGTACCTTTAGAAACGACCTCCGAAATGGCCTCACGTGTCCATGCGGTGGAGAAGGAATCCCCTAACTCCTCTGGTGGCACCTCGAGCGCTGCAAAATACGCATGGTGGCCGACTAAGAATTCGATGTGTTTCTGTAAGATGGGGATGGCTGTAACAGCCGTTCAACATATAATTTCACGATAGGAAAACCTCGCGCACATAGATAGTCAGCTTCTGCGCGTGCATACACTTCCAGGACCTCCAAGACACCGGCCGGATTTTCCAGGACCGCAGGGGACATTTTTGCCTCGATGAGGGGTAGCCACACCTCATCTCCGACCGCAAGGTAACTGGCAGCCATTTCCTGAGCCGCGATGACCTCTACATCCATGTCAAGGGAGCGCGCCAGATTGATGTGCTGGACATGGAGGTTGATATCGAAAGGGCTGACAGATAGTTCAGTGAGCAGGTTGACAAGCGCGTCGAGACCGTCGGCCGCATCAACAGAGTCATTCATGTCGAGGTTCGAGGAAAAGGTTCCGCGTCTGCTCCCCTGCCGAAAATGGTACATACACTAGTCACCACCACCAATTCCGTCCGGGATCCCCAGCTCGCCCTCGTCGATCACTACTACTGACGACCATGTTCAAGGTCTCCAAAAAAGAAATGAAACATCTGGCACTGCAGCCCTTTACTCGGCGGGCATCTTCTGCCAGTGGCCCATGGCTTCCTTTGGTGCCCATCACACACTGGTCGAATCTAGTCTTGTACCCTGACAAACGCCACCAGCTTTAACTCATAGGAGCGTCAGGTCCAGATGATATTGCACTGGGGAAGATTTAGCACGCCATCCGAGTCAGCGCCTTGTGGATGCATGACGTTCAGTCTGCCGCGGTCGATATACTGCGGTCGATAGATGCCAGTGACATGTCGTCGTATTCAAAGATTTCAGTGGTAAACAATAGCCTCTACATGCAGGGGGCTATATGATGGCTATCAGCCAGTGTCATTCCTATCTCCGCACTACTTGTTGAATGGGATTCCGACAGTTATGAACCTTTTGAACCTACAGTGGTCACCACCCACATAAATCGATGAAGTCATCGACATCACCTGGTACGCTCTGTTGACGCGAGTGCCGTTATTTTACTATGACTTTAGCTGATCTTGGATTTTATCCCAAACGACATTTTACTCTCCTCACCTTGCCATTCAATTATCTGCAAAGAATGTGGCTCGCTCTGCTGTTCCTGTCTCGGAGGAGACCAAACATAACCTCTCCCTATACGCTGGTCTGTCTCTGAGCGATCCAATGGCGCAGCTGTTTGTCAATGCATGTATTCGCCGCTCTGACCCGTGGTCATGCTCCGCAAAAGGGGCAGATGCACGGATCATCCGTTCTTCATCTGTCGTGTGGACGTCTCGCAGGCGACACGCCTGGAGTCCCTCAGCACTCGCGTTGCTTGTCTCTCAGCTTGGCGCTCAACCATCCAGATAGGCGCACGAGAAGATCGCCAATTGCATACAAGTCATCGTCGTTGATGCCAGGGAGGGAACGATGGGCAATTTATCTGGAAGCTTGTCGAGATCTGGTGTCGGGTTTACAACATCGGCAACAAGGACAAACTGTACGATGTACTCAAGGGCCCCTGGAGGAAAGAGAAATGTCCACCCACGAACGACCATTCGCCGCCCTCTGGATTGGCAAAATCCACTCCCTCGGAGACCGACTAACGATTGAACCCTCTCCGGCGAACCATCCCCTTGTATCTGCCCACACGACTTCTTCCTTCCAGAAGACTCTGAATTTGAACGTGTGACCTAGCAGGGATAGCCAACCGTGTTCAAGGATGTCCATCGCTCGCTGAATACGTTCGTCCTGAGACAAACGAAAGGATGTATTACAGTTACATGAGCTCGGCTCAGGGGATCGCAACGACGAGCTATGGTTCACAGCTGAAGGTGCTTTGTAAAGTTGTGGTGACGATGTTGATGGACGAACACAACAGGCTGTTATCCTACTTCACGTAGCCTTGTCTATGTGCAGCATAAGGGTGGAAATTAGGCTTGTTCTCCTGGAGATTGACTGTGCGGGTCCTAGGAGTCGCTGTAGACGAGCTGCTAGCAATTCCTCGCTGATAAGAGAAATTCAAGGGAGGAGAAGGGGGGCTATCCTTGAAAAGATATCCGCACGGAAGTTGTCGCCTGGCGGGAACTTGGCGTTCGGTTCAATAAACACTTCACCCTCTTGATTTAGAACTAGACAGAGAGGACGATTCAATTCAGAGAGAGATGGGGCATGGCAGTTGATTGATCTTGAAGTTGTGTACCTGCTTGCGTGGAGTTGCATACTCGGCTTCACGCTGATACGATATAGACTGTTACGTTCTCGAATTGATGCCTGGTTCCCTCTTGTTTGTTTCTTGTTGCTGTAGTACCCCTTGTACGGCGTCCTTGCTTTGTTCGTTGTCTCCTGCCCAAAAGTAACACGATCACGATCACGGACCTTGACGGACTCGGATTTAGTCTTGCTGGCAGCTGTCGAGGAATGGCTGAGTTCTCCATTTTTGCCGTCATTGAATGATTGATTGATTGAATCTGCTTGTTCGGTATCGCACAGCAACGACTTTGCCGTGACAAATGGAAATACAATCAATACAATCAACTCACATGCCTTTTGCTCTCTCACCTGATCAGCTGTTATCCCTCGGACTTGATCTTCGTTCCAATGTTCGGTTCGACTGCCCCTGTGGCTTAGCAGTTATTCATTTGGACCCATAAAAGTCGCAGGGCGTGCATGTCTCACTATTAATTTCTGATCTCCTGGCAAACCTGCCCCACGGGCATGCCTTCGACCCTCAGGCGCTCTCGTCGCCGTGAGTTGGTCCTCACGCGTTCTTTCACGAAGGCTATTCAAGACAAAGTACGACTCGAATCGTGCGTGTATGAACCTCCTTGCATATCCGAGTATTCCTAACCTCCATAAGACCTCGGGCAGATGGGAAGGAATGCAGGGCGTTCTTTGCAGATCGTACCAATGGTCACACCGCCTTCGCCTCTACGTTTGAGGCGTCCGCTGGTCCCGTGCTAACATCGCGCCCGTCCATGATACTTTCCCTCTATCAGGGTTTGAATCCCCATTTATCCGTACACCCAATCCATCGTCTCCCTCCTGAGCTTCTCGTGCATGTTTTCGCCCTAGGCTCTGTCAATGACGTGATGTTCCCCATCCTCGTGTCTCACGTGTGTCATTCTTGGAGAGCCATCTCATCGCATGCACACTCGCTTTGGCGACGCGTATCGCTTACTCCTGATTCCAGTATACACATGTGGAAAGAGCGCATTCGCCGTGCACGGATGTGCACGCTCGATGCAACACTTGCATCATATCCTCGTTCAAAGGCTTTGTATGATATAGATATCGCGGCACTCCAGATGCACCTCCTCGCCCCGCACTTTTCTGCGTTACGATCACTTGACATCCGGTTCAACTCATACGCCCCGTACTTGTGGAACGCCGCGCTTGGACCCTTTTGTCGGTCAACGTCCTATCTTTGGGACAATCGATCTCCCAGCCGGGGTGACCGAGCCTTTAACGGTGCCGTCGAAGCTCTGAGACTCGAGTCCCTCACGCTTCGATACTCCCAGAACGACGATGCCAAAGAGTTCAGCCTCTTTGGTGGCTTTGCTCCGAGGCTTACCCGAGTCACGTTGGAAGGCGTGCGGTTGACATGGCTCCCGGGGTTGTTTGGGAACCTTTCGTTCCTAGACTACACACATCACGGGTTCAGTCGCGGGGAAGAGGTCGTCGATGAGATTCTGTCAATGTTACAGGTCTCCTCCCGACTCCGGGAGTTCAAATTGTGTATTTGTCAGAAGGCCACAGCTTTCCACGCTTTATACCTCCGAAGGCTGCTAATCGGCGATGGTTATGTCGCCTTACCTTCTCTCGAATCGTTGTCACTCCGCGTGGAAAACGAAGACTCGGATATTCCATTCGAGCTCATCACCATACTTTCTCGACTATCCATCCCAGAAGCCAAGAATCTCTACTTGCAAGATCTCAGTGTACCCGCACCCAATTCAGCAAGTCGTCATTCTAGACCATTTGCTGCGTTGCCTACGTTTATCGACACTGTACGCTGTCACACTTCTATAAGGAATTTGATGGCAGAGGGTCGTTGGGTCGAGCCGTCGTTGCTACTTGGGCTTGCAGCACTGCTACCCTCATTGAAGTCCATTCAAGTTGGCGATAACCCCCACAGGGGTGAATAAACGTAATGTAGGCGATGATTACTTTACTTGAATGGTTACTCTTACTGTTTTCTGTTACCCATGGACTCATTGTGATGTTATAGCCTCCCCCGCATTGACAATGGTCTGTTGCTTGAATTTTAGATATGTACTGACCTAACAATTAGAAATGCGTTTGAAAGAGTAGTGCCTCGAAATGTATTTGGTATATATCTGTCTCTTATGATTATCCCCCGGAATGTCTGATTTGAGGACCTCCCAAGCTCGCTTTCAGAATGGATCCCGCTTACTCGGTCCGGCACACCGGACCGATGACATGAGTCAGGTGACCATCTTTCCTACTCAAGAGGCACTGTCTGCATCCCATCATACACCATCTTGAATCAATCCCTCATCAACCATGACTTCCCCCACTCAGTTCACACTGGAAAAGCTTTACGACCTCAGTGATCTAGTTGCTCTCGTGACGGGAGGTGGAACCGGGATCGGGTTGATGATTGCTCAGGGGCTTGCTGCCAACGGGGCGCGTGTCTACATCTCTGGGCGACGACTGGAGATTCTTCAGAACGTCACTGAATCCTGGAATAACAGCAAAGAAGATACCATGGGGAGCCTGATCGCGTGAGATTTCACTGATCACAGTGCACAAATCACGTTTCAAACGTCGTTCATTGCGTAATCTTAGGCTGAAGATGGATACCACCAACAAGGACGATATCCAACAAGCCGTGCAGAAGCTTAGGAACGACGAAGGGAAGTTGCATATCCTTGTGAACAAGTGAGGATCTACAGTACTTCGTTGTTCTTTGATTGTTGATTGCTTCGCTGCAGTGCTGGTCAATCTGGTCCTGTTTCCTCTGAACTCAACAAACCGTCGCCAACGGCTCCAAAAAAGGCGGAAGAAATCAGCCAGTACCTCTTCAACAACGAGTCTTTCGAAGAATGGTCTACTTTGTTTTCAGTCAACACGTTCTCAATATACTTTGTGACCGTGGCTTTCCTGGAATTGCTCGACAAGGGATCTCAGGATACGCCAGGATTCACTTCGAATGTGATCAACATCACAAGCATAAGCGGGCTGATTAAAGTTGCGCAGAGACATGTGCGGAACCGATTTTCCTCCCTCTCGCAAAGCTTCTCAACTGAATCATGATACGATTTTAGTTCTGCTACAACAGCTCAAAGGCAGCTGCTTCTCACCTCACCAAGATGCTCTCTACAGAGTTTGCCCTCCGAGGTATCCCAGTCCGCGTCAACGCGATTGCACCAGGTGTGTATGAGAGTGAGATGACGCATGACGTTATTTCCGGTCAGGAAGCGACAGACGCGGTGGGCATGCCTGTCGTCTCAGTGCCTGCCAAACGACCAGGATCGTAAGTCGGTGGACCCCTTGTCTCCCCGTGCGTCCATCCATGAACCTAATCGTTGTATACAGGGCGGCGGAGATGGCTGGTACAGCGGTATACCTCGCATCGCCTGCCGCTGGATATATGAATGGACAGGAGTTGGTTATCGACGGAGGATACCTAGCTGTGAACCCTTCTCGAATATGAAGGATCAACCAGGGGTGGTGGATCTTTGATGGATCTAGCAATGGAGAATCGGTAGCCTATCCATATTATTGCAATGAACAGTCAACTTCGTTCGTATGGGGGAAACTCGTGATCTTCACTGGTCAGCCTGGAAATATACAACAAATTTCCTTGCTTTACTAAAGATCACCCGTGTTCGACCCTCCAAATGACAAGAAACCTCGACTGCATCGTCGTAGGCGGTGGGCACGCAGGTGCTTCTGCTGCACTTTCTGCAGTCCAGGCGGGCTGCAAAGACGTCTTGATCGTAGAAAAAGCGCCAGAAGAGTGGGTCGGTGGGAACGGTTACTTCACAGCAGGCGCCCATCGTACCGTTCACGCCGGCCTTGCAGACCTCCTTCCCATCGTCACCAACGTGACAACCGAACAGGCTGAAAGGATCGATGTGGCACCTTACACCATAGACGATTTTATCGGCGATATCATGCGTCTCGGAGAGAACAAGCCGAACCCCGAGCTGGTCAAGACTATGGTGGAGAACTCGAGGGATGCGATACAATGGCTTGCGGAGATAGTCAAGATACCGTTCATCCTGGCATTTCACAGGCAAGCATACGAGGTAGATGGGAGACAAAAGTTCTGGGGAGGGTTAGCGCTGAGCGTGGAAGATGGTGGAAAGGGGCTAATTAAGGCGGATTTGAAAGCACTCCGGGAACGGGGCGTTAAGCTGTGGTTCAATACGCCTGCCGTTAAGCTTATCACCGAGGGCAGCGCTGTGACGGGGGTTGTAGTACGAAGGAGCGGAGAAGAAATCCTTCTCAAGGCATCTGCAGTCATTCTTGCGTGTGGAGGCTACGAATCCAGTCGAGAGCTCCGCATGAAATACCTCGGACCAGACTGGAAACATGCACGGGTAGGTATCCGTCCACGTTGTGTAAAATGATAGCTCAGCGATGATCAGGTTCGCGGGACCCCATATAATACCGGAGACGGAATCTCGATGGCGCAAGCTATAGGTGCCAAGCTCGTCGGCGACTGGCGGGGATGTCATAGTACTTGCTGGGACGCAAATGCGCCTACCGATGCCGGAGATAGGGAGCTGAGCAATCAATTCACCAAGTCCGGGTATCCGCTGGGCATTATGGTGAATATTAACGGAGAGCGGTTTGTCGACGAAGGCCAGGATTTCAGAAACTATACCTACGCGAAATTTGGGAGGCAAATCTTACTGCAACCAGAGGGTTGTGCCTTCCAGGCGTGGGACGTGACGGCAATTTCACGGCTTCGGAGGGAAGAGTATGGTGATGATGTTGTAGAGAAGATCACAGCGTCCACTATCGAGGAGTTGGCCGACAGATTAGTGGACAAGGGGCTACAAGACAAAGCAAGCTTCCTGAGGACGGTCCGCGAGTACAACGATGCAGTTCACCAACATCGCATGGAACACCCGGGCCACAAATGGGATCCAGCTATCAAAGACGGCCTGTCAACCCAATCCTCTAAGCAGTCATTGACCCTTGCGAAGTCGAACTGGGCACTTCCAATCGAGAAAGGGCCTTTCCTAGCCGTCAAGGTTGCCTGTGGCATCACATTCACATTTGGTGGTATAGCAATCGATTCAGAGACGAGTGGGGTACTCTCCGAGAGGGGGGAGGTTATTCGGGGTCTGTTTTGTACTGGAGAGATGATCGGGGATCTTTATTATAACAACTACCCGGGAGGGAGCGGACTGACGGGGGGCACCGTGTTCGGGATAAAAGCAGGACGCGCAGCAGCGGAACTAGCCCATAGTGAACACAACAGTGCATAGACGCTGACCTTGTGCAACCAGCATAATCACAACCAACTGCAGAACATCGTGGGTCAGCGCACCGCAACGCCCCACGCCCGGCAGTCGAAATTTGACCACTTTACTATTCCGTTGTCTGTTGTAGGATATCTTACAATGTCAATCATTGCCAGCGTTCTTCTCCGTCCGTCATTGTGCAAAACGGAAGAACCATTCCGTTATCCCGCGAGCACTTTCCTCCTTTGCCCAGCCTTTGGTTTAGACAAAAGTGTTCATACAAAGCGAAGCGCATGATGGAGACACTCACGTGCGTGCGGCACATTTGGGTCGCCCCGAACAGCGAATCCGTGGGATACTCCCGAGAAAACTTGGAAGAAGTAAGTTGATTCATTACTGACCAAGATATCCTCGGCACGTCTTCGTGCCTCGAGAGAAAAGGTGAAGTCGTCCTCTGTTGGTGATGGGATAAGCCAAGAGAATGGTTGGTGGTGGGCCGCTGTTAGCTCTCACCTGCACACGAAAGTAAGAGGGGCCCTGTCCCAGTGTGAGCAGACGGAATCAAAACATGTTGCTTGAACGACATACTATTGAGCCTCTGGAAATGACTCTCCTCCAGGAAGCCAGGGTGAGCAATAGCGCCTACATGGGCGCACAGGTTTGAGTTTCACCGATTGCGTCCACGGAAAACACAATACCTGCTACGATGGACCCCTCTGCAGCGAGATCCAGCACGAACGGTGCGCCGAAACAGTAACCTGGATACACATTTAACAATAATTGTCCCATCAATGAAGTCTGCGGCGCACATACCGACCGCAATGTACTTCGTCGTTTTGGTTCCTAGGGAAAAGAAGCTGCTTAGCAGCATGTCGGAGGGGCACAACGTCGGCGGAGTCCTACCGTGTGTCGCTTGGACTTCTTCAAACCACTTTGGAAATACCTCAATCGCTGCGTCGTGTGCCTCCAGGGACCATGCGACCTTGTCACGATCCGGTGGCAGATTCTGCACGGGGACTCCGAAGAAATAATCTGGTCCGAGTACGATAAATCCTGGGTTTTCCTTCGCCATCAGCGATAGCTCGTAACATGCATACAACCACAAACGACACACCCCGCGAGGCGAAGTAATCCTGAAGCAACTTGTTATTAATGAACAAGGGTCCGTAAGCGTCTGCAAGGAACAGGAGGACTCTCTTGTGTGGTCCGGACGCTGTATTCGCTGGGGGTTCAGAGATGTAGGTATCGAGCCCGCCAAGTGGTTCGATGCGCCCTTCAGGGGTGCCAGTGTGTTTGATGCCAGTCCAGCAGCATGCGCCCGGAGGGCTGGCGAGAGTAATTGGCATGTTGGGATTTTATTGTTAGTAGCGTTGACCTACGATGGGCTGCAACGATATACCCCGCAATATTGATGGAGTGACTCAGAAATTATCTAGTATGCTGCGGAAGGCGTGAGAGGTTTACAACGGGATGACTCGCCATCGATGAGGATCAATGAAGATGATACGAAACAGCCAAGACCACCCTGCATGTGGACAGGCAAAAGATGAAGGCACGGACAGAAGCGAAGTCGGGGTCGTCCGTCATTGAGCTGTGGTCGGCTGCCCCTTCAACTCATTCGTTTACTCATAACGCAAGCGGAACTCTGGGTCCACAGACACCAGAAAGTTAGAGATAGACTACGGCGGGCTGAGCCTAAATTGTCA
>QFEM01001620.1:0-10930 GCA_003316205.1 Boletus bicolor
CTGTCTTGCCAGCTCTGCATTCCTTGACCAATATGAAGCTCGCATGCCCACACTTTCTCTGTACAACAGACTCTGCATTTCCGGATCAGCACCATGCCTGTACGTCAATGCTTTCTCTTTGCAATAGACCCCGCATTTCTCAACCAGTACAATGCTCGCATGTTCTCTCTACAAACGGACCCTGCATTTCTTGATCAGTACGACGCTCACATTTTCTCAATCCGGGACGACGACCTGTACCATACTTGCACGGCTACGCATTTTTAGAACACATACATGTACTTCATAGTATCAATCCTAGTATGCCCTGGATGGGCTAACATTACCTTGAGGGACCTCGTAAGACGAGGCCTGAGTGGAATGGCTTAGCAAGACCTTGCATGGCCTAGCAGGGGCTATCCGACAACAACCGCCTAGTAAGGCGTTGCAAGCCTGGAGTATTTCCTTGTAACACATTCCAAGGTCAGTCTAGCTTGGATAGCCTTGTTTGACCTTGTTTGGACCTTGTTGGACGTTTCAAGGCGATGCAAGGTTTAGGACTTTTCGCTGATGGATGACGGTGTCAATGTCAGCGTCGTCTCTTCCTCATGACGAACATGCTTTGGCAATGGTTCTCATCATGAGCGATAGGTTATATTTGGAGGTGTCTTTTATTTTATTTTTTGCTTACCTGGGTTCTTTTTGCGCCAACGCTATGTTGGACCTCCGAGTCGGTTTCCATGTCGTGTGGTAGCACGGATTGAGGCCTTGTAGCAATAACTGCAGACCAATCGACTCCTGCGCATGGCGGTGCTCCCCCAGCCAGAGACCTAAATTCGAACTCCACCACTTGAAAGTCCCCTAATCCCGTCCACTGCCCGCCATTGTTGCAAACACCACCATGGACTCGGATGACATGGATACTGATAAACTCGACCCTGCTACCGATTTCACCGAATCCACTGCAATTCCCCACAGGATGGATACTGATAGTTCCAATCTTGTGGCAGATGACTTCGATCCTGGAGAGCATGAAAAACTGGACAAGGCACTTTCACTTTTTGGGTCATTTAGCAACGAAAACATCGACGCAATTGCACTCTATGTGTTCTTTGAAATTGCAAACCAATCGGGAGTACGCCTCTGTGAAAATATCGTGACAACCTGAAAGAATGCAAAGCCCTCATCGAACGCGAACGCTGGTTGCAAAATATGATTCACGATGGCCAGAAGAGTGGTTATAAGAGCATCCGACTTCTGAGTAAGGAATTCCCTGGACCTCCTCGTCATGTGTCTGATGCCTATGTCATAGAACTACTTCGACCAGGTAAATATGAATTCAGGATCTTGCAGGCATAGTTTTAACGTTTGGATTATGAAGATCCTGTTTCACTGAGTGACCCTAAAGAAGTTGGTGAGGCGGGCTGTCTACCTGATTACAGACATTTTGCTCATCCTTTTTGGCTTGAACAGCTGGACCTTCTGAAGACAGTTGGGAAGGAAATTTTGTCGGTAATGCTGCAACCGCCCTTTAGAAGTCTATAAACCAATGGTTCGATCGAACGACCAAGAACCCAACTAGTGTTTTATGCAAGATATTCCGCGATCGTTCAGTCATCTGGGACAGGCAAATCCCGCACTGTCGATGGGTTGAGCAAGTCCCACTTCGTGATCCCTGTGAATCTGCGGACAGGTGGGACGTCCGGTATTGCTGCTTACTCGCTCCATCATTTCTGTTGTATGCTAAATATTCTTCACCCAGGGTTTCCTCCCTCGGATGTTCCAGTCTTGGAATACCTCTCCGAAACCCGGACACAGCGCGAGGCTTTCCTTCACAGCTGCTCCTTTCTTCATGCATTATTTGCTAAGACAACTCTTGAATTGGAGAAAATCTAGGAGGGTCCCGTCGCAGCACGATTCAGGGAATACGTGAAAAAGGACATGAAACAAGAGTCCCATGGCGAAAATCGACAAAAGTTCTATGAAGACGTTGTCTCAAAAGCTAAGGTATGAAACACCCTCCGCTGAATTCCCCGTAGCTTACGGGATACGAAAGAAATTACTCCCCACATACGAAGGGTACTTTCCCCCGGGCCAGCAGCCATCTGACGACAGAATAGATCAACTCTTGCGTGAAGACACGTTACCATTGCGTGAGCCCTTCAACAAGCTGTGCAAAGTCCTTGCGGACGGTGGGGAATCTGGATCGTCGGCTGGCAAGTGAGTGTCCAAGCGACTCAAAGAATCACCAGGAGAACCTCTACCGCCTCAGTCCGCTTCCGTCGTCCTCGCGTTTGATGAAATCCACACCCTAACGGAGACGAAGGACAATAATTCGTGGTCTCAATTTGGGGAGATTCGTCGCGCAATACGAGGTCTTAGGGACCTTCCGCTCTTCACGCTCTTTCTCTCGACCTCTGGAACTTTGTTCATGCTCATTCCAACCCCAGCTCGTGACATATCGGCCAGATTCCTCCGAGAAAAGGATATCATGTTTCCGTTTTGTGAACTCGGCTTCGATCAGTTGGCGGTACGCCCAAGCTTTGGCAGAGAAGATAAACTCTTGCTTTCGCAAGTTACATCCAACGAGCACCTTACATCGTACGGTCGGCCTTTGTATGTTCTAGGCGCTCACTCTGTTTGGCTTCCGCTCACTTTTCCCATAGGTGGGCCCTGCACCGGCCGAAATCATGGACCATCCGCTTCGCCGCTTACAAGCTATTTGGGGGCGCTCCTTATTCACTTAAGAAGCTCTCGTCCAACCAACAACTTGCTTGTCTAGCTCAAAGAATTTCCATCGAGTTCCTCTCTGCAACGTATGCCTCGCTTATAACAGATAAAGAGAAGGAACAAGTCAATTCCCACATGCGTGTTGTTCTCAAGGTTAATAGTGAACTGGAGACGATGGTTACTACCTCGCCTTCTGAACCCCTTTCTGAGGCGGCATACTTCGGATGAATGTCCGAGCAGATTTCAATGCCCCTCAGGTGTTGCAAGAAATTCTAGGCGGGTTTGCCGTGAACAAGGGCAAACTGGGAGAATTGATAGTCGCGCTTCTCCTCACGATAGCTCGTGACAAGGCAGTGGGACCACCTGATACCCTTGGTCGACCTCTAAAAGGCCAGCGGTGGTGCACCCTCCTCGATCTGCTGAAATCCCTCTTTCACGACCATGATGATGTCATCAACTCCTTTGGATGGCACTTCATGGCAAACGGCACCAAACAAACCGATTCATCTCTGGCAAAAACCTTCGAAGGCAGCAAGGTCTACTTCACGCATTTTATCAAAGTTCATCAACATGCGATCGTCAATATTAAGTACCTTATGCGATTAATGGTTCGAGGTGCCCCGATACTATGTGGTTACGGCCAGAGAGGTGTCGACGGGATCATCCCCTTCTTTCTCAGTGGTCACGAAATACGACCGGACAACATCGGGGTTATACTACTTCAAGTCAAGAATTCCGCAGCTTACAATGTCCCAGCGCCGAATATTTTCCTAGCTATGAACCCCCACACCCTCGGGATCGTGAGTCCATCTGTCGATATTGCATCATAAGAATTGTATTTGCTCTCGCCGCAACGACTCCACGCCTTTCGGTCATGCAACATCAACCTACTATTCGAGTTGAGGGAAGCTATATCTCGTGTGATATTTGGGTTTCTGGCCTCTCTCCCAACAAGTTAGTGCCGGTGACGGGCGAACAGCAGGAATCTTGGCAAAGTATTCTGCAGATATCCCGTGGCTGGGAGGGGATCTAATCGGATGATATAAAGCTGTTTGGAAGCCTTCGGAAGTCGATGAACCCTGGAACCACAGTTGGTACAGAGTTTTGGAACAATTGGAATGGTGATACTGTATAGTACCCTTTTTCCCCCTCTTGTTCGAGTCTGCAGAATGTGTATAGTATATAGCTCGTCACAAAGATGTCTAATTGTCCAAACATTCAATATTGGATGAATTGATTGGGTGGGTACATTATAGACAAATTGCCTCTACGCCGTCTTTGCTCCGCATGCCTTTGGTGGGCAGTGTGGAAACCTCAGTGACTGTGGTGGATCGTCCTGCAGATATGAGGAAGATAATCTATGCATAAATACACTGAAAGAGATGCTCCAGCGCCTTCATAATTACAGTGACCAGGTGTTTCCTTGGGGTGTGCCGATTTTTCGATACTAAGCGATCTCTAGTACTTATTGCAATCGGGTGTACCTCCCCACTCCGGCATTTTGATCACAGGTACGACAGGGATACTAAAGGTATGGTACTGATATGGTCGAACCCGTGCCGATATCATATACATGCACGAACAGTGCATGTATTTACATGAGTGTTGGTGGTGACACGGTAATGTTGACAGCTATGTACATAAAGGTTCCCCGATCTTCATGAATTGTGGGCAAGATCAAGTACATCAATACCAGCCTGAGGGTAATCCCTGGATCATATATTCTGATCCTAAGAGTATCCGAAGCCTAATTGATATCGATTGTAGCAAGATTATGGCCATTTACTATGAGATTCTGTTCTAGCATCCAGCCTATTCTCAGATGCGCCGTGCGTGTATCAGCTCAGAATGGGAGGACATGTTCGGCCACTTACACCACCATCATCGAGTTGACATATGCTAAGTGACCAACTCGGATTGAGCTCAAAACGTCCAAAGGACGAAAACACTCATTGACACCTTTGCATAGGGCAACCACGCAACGGACTGATCAATGATTACCTGAGGTTTGCAACATACCAATACTTTCATCGAGGGAGAAACCGACGCTATCGCGCCCTGGTCACTCGAGGGCCATTAGATGTCCTTGGGAATGTTCCCGGATGCAGGAACTTGCACCCAGACTCACATGGTTTAGACTAGTGTCCAACACGAGAATACTCGTCCAAGACAGATGTTTTACAAGCTAATTTGAGACTGGTATGTTGCTGATCCCTGGATCCATCGTGCTAAGTTTAATAAACAATCCACATTGTCCAGGACATTTCCAGACCGGGACTTCTGGTTGCTTCTGGTGCAATCGAAGATTCTTAGAATTCAGCTTCAAACCATCCATATACATGTCTAGCATGATGCTCAAGTCTGGAATGGATCCTACGCCTCCATCTAGAAGTGACGGGAGGCCTGGGAACTGTTTCATCAAGGAGACGCTATCCTGCACGGCTCTAGCTCTGGAAAACACCTTTTATTGCAGACATGGCCATCTGGGTGAACATGGTCACGTAGGGGCACAGTTTCCACCTGAAGTTACGCATGTATGGAGTGCATTTCGGCAGGTTTGTCACCCGAGGACCCCTAACGCCATCGCATGCACCATACTTCACTCACTCTCATTCGGCGCACAGTAGTACTCGGGAAGTTGAGCCGTATCTGGTGCAGTCAATATCCACCGGCTTGCAATGCTTCCTGCAGAAGTCCTTATTATCCTGGGCATCTTGGTGTTTCTAACTTAGCAACCACATCCGACGAATGTCCTCGAGCTGCTCGATCAGACTTGGGCATTTCATCCGTGCAAGGTCATCCATTTGTGATCCGATTCGTTTTGAAACAATATTGTCATTGGTTTGTCCAATTTGATGGGCTATGGATGCAACATACATCGGTCGCATGGTATGATTTTCATGCAGGTTCGTATCAAGTCATATGGGAGTGGCACAGACTGCTCACCTTTGATTTGATATGTACGCCTGCTGATGGACTACTGGTGTACATCGATGTGAAATATGTAACGAGGGATCATGACGAGTGAGTGTTTTGAAAGAGTCTGAGCTCGTTGTTGTACTTTGAACACCTAGGAAGTTACCCCAGCGCAGGTTCCATCGACTGGCATAGTTTATGGATTTCTGCTCTTGGGACATTCCATTGGTAGGAGAAACTGGAGACATCTCTTGCAAAGATCAATCATGTTCTTGGGCAACCATAATCTATGTTTGTATTCAACGCTAGAATCTGGTACATAGGGAACTGCACTGGTAAACCCGCGGGTGTCCTAGTGCTGACCCGCACCCGTACCCGCAACGGGTCAGTACCCGTGTTCATGGGTACGGGTTTGACTCACGGGTATGCCCTGTGGGAATGAGGGTGGTGAGGGTGAGGGTGAGGGTGTGCGAGCAAGCGCGCATACACGCACAGACTCAATGTCTGCGCGTATGTGCATGCTTGCGTGCACACGGAAGCAGGGGGGTGTCAGCGGGGTGCGAAGGGTCAGCGAGGGCGAGGACACCTCATGAGGGGTGAGAGGGAGAGGAAGACGGTGCGACATGTCAACCTGCCCCGTCGATGTGGATTAAAATGAAGTCTGCAACTTATGTCCGAGAGTAACCAACTTGAGATTGACCTACCAGGTCTTGCGATTGCCTTGAGACCGTATCGGGCAAATTGGATCGGACATACATGTCGTAGATAAACTGGAAATGGGGACAACCAGAGTATTCTACATAAGCTTGCTTCAGAAACAGAATGGGTTCAGGCTTGCAGTGACTCCGTCACGATGTATCTAGTAGCCTTAGTCACCTTTTGCGACATGGTGAACATCAGCGCTTGAGCAATGTCACACGACGACTCTGTTTTCACACCTTATCAGCAGGCAGTCCCCCAGAATATCAACACTCAGGTCCTAAAACGCAAGCTGGACACACTCTCAGCGTCTCAAACACCTTGTGATATCCTATAGATGGTATGCACTTGGAGTGTACCTCGTCTTCTCCACGCTTGATTAATGATTGAGCGCTGACGCCGCTGCCAAGCGCTGGGTTGATCACTGCGGAAACATTATGTAAGTATCCGCTTAGCAAGGCCAATACTTACATAGGGTTTCCGCAGTGATTGACTCAGCACTCAGCACTCGGCTCGCGTTTTAGGACCTTGGGGTGCTGATATTCTGGGAGACCGCCCGCTGATAAGGTGTGAAAACTAAGTCAGTATATGGGAAGGAGTTCGGCCACATATGAGAAGATCAAGATAAGGATTAGGTAGGATGTATACTTATAGTACATCAGATCGCTTATCCTTTGTTCCTTCCGCTCGACCCTGTCATAGTTCTTACACACGAGTAGTGCTTCATTCTTAGCACAGAAACATCACAATAACCGGACTAGGTTCCAACAAAGATCTTCGTCACCCAGTAAGTCCTTGTTTCCAGTAGCAGCCTTACGGTATGTGTCACTCCATGAGAACATTGTGATTGACCTCGTAGTGACCCCTCTCCAAAGGCCCAGGCGCCAGAGGGTTGTCGGTGGGTCACAATGAATCCATCCCGTAAACCTCCCAATTTTTTCGGAAACAACACCGGCATCGATGATGGCTATGTTCCCAGCACGCTCGACAAGGATAAATGAAAAGCGGAAGGTATGTCTTGTGTAAATTAAGCTGTCACAGAGACCGAGATAGATGGTGATCCGATTAGATCCTTCCCAAAGGGAGGAAGGTACCTCCCACCATCAAAATTATTATCGCGTATGCCCTCAAATGCAAAATATCCTTTCTTCAAACTCGGACACCGACCCTGTGTTTGGATCTAAGTCTGCGTCGACGCTTTCCCCATCGACACCCATTAATGTATGGCCTATTACCCATAGAGTTGTTCCTGATGGAGGCGAAAGTCTCTACCAGTCCGTTGACAAAGAAAACTCACTGGATAACAAGGTGTGTTCATTTAGCTCAACCCACCTAGGATCTCGAATTCGATCGTAGATCGGTAGATGGATATAAACGCTCTGCCTTTCCAGCGTGATGAATTGGACTTGGCCTATTCCATCAAAGGCATGTATCGCATCCTCAACCTTATCTTGGAACAGGGAAGTGGTGGTCTCGGTGAGTTTCTCAGTCGGACCGGCACGCTTGATCTCATCATTGATCTGGCATCAGTTGATAAGATCATCATATCCCAAAACTCGCTCGAGGCGTTCATAAATAGTGTTTGCCCAGGTGCATACTCAATGACTAAAGTAAACTTCAAGGCCCTTGATAAGTATGCCATCAAACCCATTGGTGTCTATGGGAGCAAAGAGGAAATTGTCCGATTCCTATTACAGCTCGGCGCCATCGATGATACCATGTATGTCATCTGGTTGGGATCTTTCATCCTCTATATTAGTATTATCACCCCGTTCGGACAGTGCGACACAGCTTCTCGTTGATTCCGACACGCATATACGCACCCAACCGGCCCTCCATTCAGGCTTGTACATCATCACAACGCCAGACCAAACCAGGAGCTCTCATCAAATATTTGTTCTGTATTGGCCCGAACAAACAACTTGGGATGACTCTGCAGCGCCTTCCATTCGTCACAACCGCATCACATTTATTAGGTTCGTTCACATTGACACCACCCGAGTTTAACAACCTCAAATTCCATCATGCAAAGGTACCTAACGAAGATGTGTGATCAAGTCGTGTCTCTGATCTCGCCCGAACACGCGAAAGCCATTCTTTGGAGGGAAGGCGATGATGACGATATCCTCAAAGTCGTTGAATCTGGCCGAACGTTCAAATTCGAAGTTGCACAGACCAACGAGCAGGAAGAATCCGTGACCGTCCATCAAGGCTTCAAGGTTAGCTCATCTTGATTTTGTGCACTTGCATTGTCTTGACTAACAAAATTGGCATTTTCCAGGCTATTTCGCGGGCGATTGCACTTCCAGAAGCACCCACCGAAGATCCGGATCCGACGAAACCTGCGCCGATCGCACCATTTTTACTTTTTGGTGAGACGACGCAAGGATTCATGACGGTGAAACATCAAGAGGCGAGGGTCATGCGAGACTATTTTAGATCACGTTCGATGGAAGTCATGCAACTTGAAGGACTTTTGTGAGTACACCTCTTTTTCCATGGAGATCGCACTCTCACCACGTGTCTTTATGGGGCCGACAGGACATCCGACCGTCTCTGCCTGAACGAAAAGTTGGGTGTCGAGGCCTTGGGAATCTTGGTTCGCTCTGGACTCGGGAAGCGGTTTCGGGAGCCATGCAGGGAATGGAAACATACTTCCAACGCCATCACAAGCATGTCCGAAATGCGCGCCAGGGCGGAAACTTTGAGTGCGTCAATGAAATTAAGAGAGGAACTACCTGCGCTCCGAAGGTTGTTGTTCGAGGCAATGTTAGATGAAGTGCTACGATTGTATCCGTGAGCACGGCGAATTTTTCATTTTTCTTTGCACTGGTCATATACTCATTCTGAGAAATGTTAGATGCTTTGATCGAGGAGCATTCACTTATCCTGAAGATGAAGTGGAGAAGCCTGTGGATAATCCAGGTGTGCATTGGTTCGCTTCGAGGCTTGACATCAATACCTGTTGATCCACGTCATTTCAGAACCTCTCTCCAAGTTCCTGACACTCTATCCGAAGGCAAATGAGAGAGTCACGCAGTCGCTAAGCAAAGACTTCGAGAACATTACCGACCAAGATTTTCGAATTGCCAAGGACCGTATCGGTCTGTTCAAGGATTTGGTTCCGCTCTTCGAAAAGAAGCATGTGAAGGATCAGCAGACAGCTCTTCAGATCTTGGAGGCCGTATTGAAGGGGGATATGGAGCAGACCAAGGCGAATGTGAGAGGGGCTGGTGGCGGGGGTGACAGGCAGAGCAGCACGAAACCGAGTTTGGCTCACCGAACGACATGGGCGCCGAGTATTGCGTCGGCAATCAACACGTGGTCGTTGGGGGGGAGCGAGGTGGACGGCGTGGTGGATGCTATCATTCGCCGCGCGCGAGATGCGGCAACCCAGATCACTGACAGTCAGATTTTGAGTCGGCTGCAGCAGGACGTGAAGCAATATGCACGGCGTATTCCGCTATTCAAGGAATTAGCGGACAAGGCAAGAAACAAGGCATTTGATTATTTGGAGGTTACCATCGCGAGGACATTAAAGAAGCTCACGCCAGCAGTGCACAGGTTGCAAGAGGAGGAGTGTGCGGAGCGAATCAAGCGCGAGCATACCAAATGGGCGGAGGAAGAGCAGGAAAAGATGAAAGTGAAACTGATCAAGCATGTGAATGATTTGTCTACAGAGACTGCATCCTCGTGCGTCTCTAGGCTGTTTTTTATGGTTCAAGGCTGACGTTGTTATTCGTAGACGTACATTGTCCATCAATAATGTAGAGGAGCTTCGAAAAGAGCAATATTTTGGTGAGCAGTGGCGTCATTTACCCCGCAGTTGGCGTTAAACTGTGTGGTAGGTTGGTCTTATTCAACATCATATCGGATCTCGGGCTCGCGAGCATCGCAACAAGACCCAATGGCGATGTACACAGTGCATCTGATGAACCTGACAACAGAAGATCAGCACGAGTTGCAACTGAATCCGAATGCGATCCCTTCACCGTGGTTTAAGTTCGACCACACATTTTCATTGCTGTTAGGCTATTCTGTGGTGTGCGTCTCTGTCTCCCTTACTTGACTTTTGTAACTTGAGCCGACCTGTGTCTTTGTTTCGAGCAGACGAGTGCAGCTGCTTGAAGGAGAGAAGCTTTTGTTGGTTGTCGCCAATCGTGCGGGGAACCTGAATGTCTATCTGGAACGACTGGCGGGCATGGATGGCGCGATTGCGCGCGGTCGCGGAAAGTCACTCAATCGTGAAAAGATCGGGCAGGAGTTTCTGTTGGCGTACAACGAGTTGAAGAAAATGCTGGCGGTCGTATCATCAGACAAGGTACGAGTTCGCTTACGTTATGTCGCAACTTTCTGAGGGCCATGATAATGCCGGCACCTTGTAACGTCAGAGTGTTACATAACAAGTACCTTAGAATGGGCATGAAAATGGAATAATAACGGTTTGTCAGATAAGATAATGGATCTCTTCCATTGGCTGGGTCTCACCGGGGTGACAGTGACAGTATGTACCTGAAAATGTCATTTTGATGACATGCGAATGCCTGCAGGCATATGGGCCAGGCCTACGGTTCCTCTCTCGTCGCTCTTCCTCGGTTCTCACTTT
>QFEM01001635.1:0-31914 GCA_003316205.1 Boletus bicolor
GGCATTCACATCTGACATTGCCATGGATGAACCCACTCTCTGGCCATCCGATATTCGTAACTGGATCGCCCCGTGGAGGGAAACCTGCATCATATGTTGACCATCTGGGAAGAACACGAGAAACTTCGTAGGTTCTTCAGCATGGATTTCTCGCAGAAGGCTTGGACCAACTTCACAAACAATTTTTCGAATCCAATGACAATAACACCGTAAAGATTTCCTGCTTACTCCGCACGCTAAACATCTTCACTCGAGAAGCCGAGAGACTAGGTTGAGTGCAAAACGAAACAATAAGTTGTCCTCGTGGATTTGGAATATGGTACTCAGCGTACCCTGACACTGACAATTGTACGATTACATGCGGTGTTTCAAACCTCGGGACCACGTGCGATTTCTGACGAAATTGCATTCCTCCACCTCGAGCTTCCGATCACAGCAAGACAACAATGCGACCTGGACGTCTGGACAGTGGCGTATTTGTTCGGAGTTCCAGGCCCCGAAACCCAGCTATCTGCAACTAATTCAGGAATCACTGACACAGGGCCGCAGGCAGTGAATGGAATGATGGGGTCAGAATGAAACGTACGTATAGCGAATTGAAGTAGTACGACAAAGACCGCGATGCAAGCACTAATCTAAGTACTTACAGGGATACGCGAAACAAAAACGCTGTTACCGTCTTTGTTCCTGCGCTCATAGTCCTTGTCTGGGAAGCCCACAAAAGTCTGCCATCTGGGGAAACGGTAACTAGCCGCACATCAAGAATGGAGCCCGGATCTGGGTGAAGGCTTCGCGGTAGGGCATGACCATAGATCGAACGGGATAGCCCTGGACAGAACTTGACGACGACTCCGGTGCGGATGCTTTGTACAATACTGAAGTGGGTGGCTTCCTCTTTGTCACTGTCAACGCATCCCGACCCTCGTGCTTTGTTCGCTTTTGGTGCGGACATTTTGTAATGTTGGGTCACCCTTCCAGAAGTAGTATGTGAGGTTGACTAGTACGGCCGGGCGCCGAGCACTTGCGTACCATCCGCGGAAGACAACTTCGTTGTGGAAACCAGAGACGAAACTCGGCGAGCAGCTAGCACCGAGGCGATAGAAGGGAATCAAGCCCGCTGTGCATTCCCCTTGGCCCACATGCCTAGTACTTGGATCTCGATCTATTGACTTACGCCATTTTCCTTTTCTCTTTAGTGGCCGCTGTGTGCTCCACAAAACAACGACAGACTTCACGTACATTCCGTAGATATCGCTGGATCTCACACTATTGTGCCGGTATTCTGTATGGAGATGAGGTTGGTGTCCGACGTTCATACCCCTCCACTGTTTGAGCGTGTTTCCCCTTGAACAGCGCAGAGTTGGTCTAGGTCATTATCTCGCTTGCCGCCTGGAGAACCCTGCTGTGCAAGCAATTTATCAGTGATCCGATCCAAGCCCATCTTTCCTGATCAAGGTGTTCGCTAGTCAATAAATAGACAAGAGCCAAGCGCGAAGGTACAATCCTACTAATATCCGCCATAAACATGCACAGGATTCCGGCGGAGACCCATATCGGTCTGATTGACGGTGGCCCCACTCTAGAAAGTGATCGGCGCTCTCGTCAAGGGGTGAAGTACACATACGGTATAGCCTGCCACAGCAGGCACACAAGATTGAGGAGAGAGCATATTTCATAGACTCGGCGTCTTTATGAAACCACACGTTGTAACCCCTTCCGCGTGCTCCACTACAAACGTGATAATATCTTCTCTCGCTTCTTTGCGCGCTTTGTTAGGTCGGTCCGCAAATGACAGTCCACAGCCTCGATCCGATGCTGTGGACACAAATGCCTGATCCTCGTGCAGCGGTGGAGCACATTTAATTACCCTGCCATGGTTTACTAACTCGGGAACAACTTCTTGCACACCTGACTTCGACGTTATCGCAATTATCTGCACGGAGCGAATGCGAAGATTGCCACGAGATACGGTGAGCGAGAGCGACCACGAGAGGCACATGAAGAGTATCATAAAGTATTGTCCCCCCGCAGAACGAAACGACAATACACTTGGTATCGCGAAATAAGTGTCCTAATTGCATAATTCCTCTTCTATGATAGATCCCTTGATGATCACAGGCATGACCCCTGTCAATGAATCAGGCAAATCATCTTATTCTGGATAAAAATCGACAAGCACCGAGACTTACCTCCTGTGGGGAGCCTCCAAGAGCGGTGCCCCACAAAACTCAAGAGGGTACCGATGAATCCTCTATGCGATGTGATAGATATGACTGTGATAACCATAAGCTTTCGGTGCCAGGTAAACGCAAGATAGGCTAGGTGCACACCTTGGTCTTCATCATAGTCAAATATTACATCCAACACTCTCCTGCATCGTTTAGCAACATCCTTCTGGACTTCTCGAGATTCTAACGTCCATAGCACATCATCTTCCGTGAAACCATCTTCAAACAGGTATTCTGGGAACTCCTCGTGTAATTCCGAGCGTGAGCGTCTCTTATCATGGGTATTGATGCCACAGTATTCACGGACGTTCTTTGAATGCGTACCTCAGCATAAGTAGAGACGGAGAAGGGATTGCCAGAGCTCACCTCGACGATGGTCACTTTGAGACCAGGGACAATAGATTCATCGAACGTCAGCTGGTTCGTCTGTATTGCGCGTGTCAGCGGACTGGTGTAAAACTTTCCCGGAACAGGAATGCCGAAACGTTGTTCCTCCTTCCATCCCGAATGAGCTTCCTGGGCCTGTTGCTCGCCCAATTCTGTGAGTCGTGGATCGGCTGGGACGCGGAGGTTAGACTATACAGGATTGTGGGCTGTCCTGAATGAAACGCATCGCTCACGTCCCCATACGATGTCTCCATCGCCGTTCTGCTTCACCCAGTGTCTGATTTGATATCGAAAAATTGTGCTTGCATCGTTTGCAAGCAAAACTCACTCGACCCATTTCTGGAGAGTCAAAGAGTGAATTGGAGATAGCACGCTAGTAGCTAAGCGCTGACAACCCACGTCTGTGCCATATCTCTCCTCACCCACGTTATCTGGTCAAGCACATGAAACGAAACACGTGCAGGCGCAATGAGCATGTGGAACGCACGATAACCCTCCCCGTGTCTGCCCAGAAAGAAGACCTTGTATTGCACACCTGGCGCTGCGGTTTCGTTGAGCTCCTTGATCTTGGCAGCGAATGTTGTCCACCGATCGGGACTTTTATCTACCAACCCGAATCGGGGGAGTATCTGTAATACACCCGTCTCAGTCCGTACGTGGGGTTAGCCACAAGCTTTGAGCCCGGATGCACGACACAACTCTGTCAAGATTTGATGCGAACTCACAGCCTAGCAGCAAAGATCCATCAAGTTGAATGCAGGTGGTAGTTTTGTACGGCACATGCATACCTTTTCAATGTACTCTTGTTCCGGATCATCCTGGAGAAAGTACCCTGGTACCACCTAATTGGCAACGGCGTTGGTCCCCTTTCGAGTAAAAAAAATGGTGTCACTTACCTCGTACTTTCTTTTGCTCATGGCTTGAACTTCATCGATCAGTTAGATCAATGCGGAGAGAAATAGATGGTCTCCACACATATTTATGTACCACTGCTGGCATGCAGCCGAATTAGCCCCTCGAGGACGCGGCTTCCTGGGGTCCGACTTTGGGATCTACAGTATCATGATGGTCGATGTTCACGTCACAAACTCGAGGAAACCAAATAGCATAAGACAACATGATCAGCGTGCACGAGGAGTACTTAACAATTGCGAGCGACGAATGCTACATGAAGCAAAGCTACGGTATTACTGATAGAATAATGTAAACGGAAATCAAAACGTGTACACTGCAATCACGACGTATGCCACATTTAAAAACACCAAAGCACTTCAAGCAGTTGAGATTTATGCAAGACTCATCCACATGCCCGCTGCAGGAATCTTGCTGCGGGCCTCGAGGATCTTGAACGCGCGCTGCCTCCCTCGTCCTTCGTCCGCGACGTTCGCTTTGCTAGGCTCTTCGTCGCTCTCGTCTTCCTCCGCGTCCTCCCCATCTCCTGCGATAAAGTCGAGAGTACCGGGATCTATAGCTCTGGAACGATCTCGTCGCGCATACGAAGCCCTGCGAAGGGTGGCCGACGAAGTATGTCGTTGACCGTCTGGGAAGGTAGGAACTATCGTTCCTGCTCGATCTGAAAGCGAAGTTTTGGGCTGATACGATGCCAGTGATAATGGCTCTCGCTGGCGAGATAACGGACTGATATCGATAGGTAACGAGGAGGGGAATCCGGCATTTCCCAAAGACCATCGTATGTCTGTGTTTCATGAGCCAAGGGTCATCGACGTCAAAGGGTAATCCTTACCCCTGGAACTACCCCAGTCGTTATCATCTGTGTCATTTGGAACTCGTCCAGAGCCATCCTCGGTCTCCTCCGGTATCAGGGCCCCAGGAACTCCATTCCGCCGTCTACTCACAAACAATTGCCATGCCTTACTATCTCGTTTCCACGCGCTTCTATGACTTGGGGTATTTGCCGCGACCAATCTCAATATTTCTTCTTCTTGTGGATCAGGTTGTTCAGGGTATTCTGATTGGGCTTCCTGTAATAGTAGAACGGGCGGCGTTGCATGTGAGGCACCGCTACTTGATTCGACGGTCGCAGATTCTTTAGCAGGTGTGGAATGAAGGACGGAATAAGCTGGGAGTGACGTTGGCCGGAGAGAGGACAACGACGCTGGCAAAGTACCAAGACTCGCTACGCGGTAACGTCCTCGTCGTCGTATCTGAGCATTCTCAATGAATGGAAGGGCAGGAGCTGCATCTGAAGACTCGGGATCACTAGTTCCATCCTCCAAGTCAAATATCAGTTCTACGGGTGTCGTCAGGTCCGGGGGAAAAACGAGGCCTCAACCCCTTACCCTCATTCTCTCGAGATTCATTATTGATCCCCGAGCCCGCTCCCCCGCCTGTGGTGGTCTCCGCTTTGATGTCGAACTTGACCTTCCTCCTTCGTGGTGTCCCATCCGTAGGCGATATCACACCCCGATCAGGGTTCTCCGTTGGATGTGCATGAACTTCTTCGGCCTCCTTGGCTGGCGCGGTTAATTTCGCGGCGTTCGAATCCCTATTCTCTTTAGCCGGTTTGGGAGCACCTTCGCCTCTGCTGTTCGGCTGAGAAGCAGGCTGCTGATGTGCACGAGCGACATCAGCTTCCAAGATCGTGAAGTACCTAAAACTGACGGCCGTGTCCCTTGCTTCGTCCATGCTCCGCTTGAAAGGCTGCACGATGCTGTCACCATTCACGTGCGGAGATAATTTCGGGGAGGATTCGAGCGATGACGATATCGAACCCTCCGCGGAGCCAAGTGAGGAGGGGTGAGACGAATACGGAGGTGGTGATCGTTCGCGCGTCTCAGTTGATTCCTGGGCCATACGGATATGGAATGTCGAGGTTGCTAATGACGCTGAAAGGGAGGAAACCCTGGGAAGTGAGGATGATGGAGACATTGTTCTCGGTGCTGTGCTCGGAGTCGGCACGAAATTCCGAACGGAGACCAGCGGTGTCCCTGAGACTCCTGATGTGGACGAGAGGCCACGTGAACTGTCTCGCCTCCTCGTCTCCGCGAGTTTGGGTCCTATTTGCTTCTCCACCTCACCCATATTCTCAACGAATTTCCGCCAAAGCTCTTCCACATCATGTCGTAGCGTGTCATCGGCTTTTTCCAGTTCTGCATACTTATCTCGTACGATCGCCGCTGTTTGCTCTTCTGCCAATGATCGAAGATGTTCGGAAGCCTTAACAGCGATTGACGACAGATGAGCAAAAACGGGGTGAGAGGGTACGAAAGGTGCTGGAGGGAAGAGGGGCTTTAAGTTGTACAAGAAAGGTCCAACGGTAGCGCTCGTCTGCGCACAAGATTCTTGAGGGCATTGATGACCTGGCTGTGTCGGCATCGCCGTTGAAATCGCATTCTGAGGAAAAGCGATGCCAAAGGTGGACGAATACGTAGATGAGGATGACAGTCGCGTAACGTCCTCGGTAAGCTAAAACGGCGACAAGCAATCATGAGTCAACATCACTGAAGTGGCGGTGAACCTTCCAAGAAAGACATGCTGCGACGGCGGATAGAGCAAAACGCCAACGGTCACACACGCCAATATGATAAAAAAGACAAGTGGGACCACAAAGCGATTGATAATATCGCTCCGGCCAATGTACTGGAAAGGACAGGAACCAGTCGAGCCACTCACGAGACAGTCTTTGTGTACTTCAACCCACCCACAACTGCTCAGGAGGGTCTCCTGTTCTACCCAGTCGGGAGAGGGGAGCAAGGGGCCTTCCTGGCGATCCACATCGGATGCCACAAGCTGCTGGACACGATATGTCGCCGTCTGACAGAGTAGACAAGTGAGCGTCGTAAATCGGATGCATCGAGACAAATCCGCGATGGGGGGGCCGATTCTCCTTGTTCTCATTGTGACTTGTGGGTGAGTCTGAAGTGAAAATAAAAAATAAACAATCAGTTGGAAAAAGAAAAGTAGAGCTCATTGCGACCTACGATGAAGACGCCCCCCTCGCCGACGTACGTCAGTGTATATTCCGAGTCACCAGCAGGAGCCATGAGAAAATTGGGGGGTTTCTCCCTATGAAGCTGGGGCCATATGCGAACGTTAAGACATTTACAGGCCCTTGAAGGTTGGTCCTTGGGCACGTCCGCCATAGTGACGGTTGCGCTGGTGAGGGGGAAAAAGGAAAGATGGGACAACCAGCGTTTAGCGGCGTACTAAGACGAGATTCAGCAGCGGATTAGAATGAATTGCCCGGTGCCGTGTGCGTGCATGTTTCGCGATCCAAAAAAGGAGATATGAGGTGGTGTTTTTCCACGGTCACACTCTCATCCGAAATTCGCAGATCCGAGGCCAAAGCTTGATAAATTGGTCGCATTTATCGACATTTTTAGAATTTCCTTTTTCACACAAAGACCGCGGTGATCAGTAGCTTTCCCCTTCAACAAGTGGTGATACGTCCTACAATATATCCAGCAACACCCACTGCCAGGCACGCACAGCACAGGTACGGGAGATAGTGCGCCTGAAGAATCGTATCAAAATTATCCGATCTATCGGGTGCAGGCGCTACCACCGCGAGGCCGTACACCACTTCTGTAACACCACCCTTCATTCCCATTGGACGTTGTTTTGGTTACTTGTCCTTCTTCGTCTCCCCGTTGCCGTCAGCCTTGGCGGCATCTTCAGCCATCACCTGACCATATTCGTTCACCCGTTTGGGATCGATGCGATATATCCACCGCTATGCCACATGTTAGATCGGTCCTGTACCATAAATAGTACAATGGCCCACCTGGTACAAGAATACCAAAAACACAAGGTCGTCCCGGAAGCACGCGAGCCGGTGAAGGGTTGGCATCTTGATACAAAACCTGCGGGGTGGTTGTCACATGAACATGTGATCGCATGGTAACAGTTCGTGATCCTTACGCAAATAGGTCGTCTACCACCGTCGACAGTGTTTTATAAATCATTGCTTTCATTGGCATATGAGCTACGCTCTGCCGGAAATCGCCTATAAGAAGCCGTAATTGACAAATATAGCAACAACGGACCTTCAGCTTGTAATTGATGATGAGCTGGGGTATCAGTTGTGCCTGGCAGAATCGGGCGTCGTCAGGAAACCCTTGCCAACGTGAACGTGCCTGATATACTCACAAATCCAAACATGTACACAAAAGAGGTCAGCGTCGAGATGATGTAGCTGTACCAGCCCCTGTGCGTCTCGTACACAAGCGAGTAGATACTGTATGCTGCAAGCAGTGGAATGGCCACATAGGATACATATCGGAATGCAAGTTTGTCGTATCTGAAAAATCCCTAGTCAGCTACATAGATTCCCTCAGCGTTTTCAGCCCGCTTACTCCTGTGTCCTCTTCTCAGCATCGCTGAGAACGTGCTTATCTGATTATGCTATTTGTAGCATATGAAACAAAAAATGTGTTCGAGACCATACCTTGAATGCTCAGCATATAGGGGAGCATCGATCCGGCAGGCGAAGGCACGACACTGATATCAACCGCTTTTGTGATCTAACTCTTGGGGTTAACATAAGTGCGATAATCGTTTGCATAACATGACTTGCCTTCCAAGCTTCGATAACAACACCCATCCCAGAGCCGAGAAGAATCATCCAACTCGTGTCTGTGTTATTGTCGATGAGGTACAGGAGAATCACAGTCTGGACAAACACGTTGGTTATGATCTGGAAATTTATCAGACGTGTGGCACGAGCGTGAGTCCATCGACTGCAAGCGAGGGCGTACCGTTCTGCAGGGTCGAAAAATACAATCAGAGTCAGCGCAATACAATGTCCCGCGCTCTTACCTGACAGATACCCCCACGAGTTCCTTCTGTTGACGCCAGTGTGACACATCGGACTTGAATGCGAGCATCTCGAATCTGCGCCGATCAGCTAGGACCGCTGACACCAATCTCGGCCGAACTCACACCGTGTGTAAGATTCCAACAAGGGCGGTTAATGCGAGGAACCATGGATTAGTCTCGAGCAACATCCTCTTCACTTCGTCTAGCTCTGCGCCGGTGCCACCGCCCTGCCGCTTTATCGCTTCATCGAAGCCATGTGTCATCGACGCGAATAGTTGAAATTTAAAGTACGACATTGGTTGGAATGTTATTTGCAATGGCACGTTAGGGGTTGTGGTATTAATCTCCGTTAAGTGGGACCGCAGCATCCAGAAATCGTTTGGGAAGACAATTGGTTTGTAATACCCCTTCGTTCCAGTTGCATCCCTTGCGCCAGGAACCAAGTAGATGTCTTTTGTGGTGTAAGTATCACCTGGTCTGCAAAAATGAATACTCACGTTCAGATATAACCGGAGGTAATTTATCAAGCGCGAGGGCGGTCCCATCGGAGATGAGAGCTAAAGTCAAGTTCTGCACTGTTATTAGTCCCCTGGTTGCATAGTCAGCCGGTGACGGTGGCGTACCCTATACCAATGTGAAACAACCACATCTTCCTCAATGACCTTGCAGGGTCAAATTAGAAAGAACCAGGCAATAATCTCAAGAAAATACCTCTTCCTCCTCCTCGTGTACATCATCGGAATTGCCCAGAAGATTTTTCTCCTTACGCATCTTGGCTCTTGGTAGATACCTAGTTAAAGCTACATCACAAACTAAGTAAGATAACCATTGTAAGACATTCACAGAAATAAACCAACGTTTGCGAATGTGGTGTACAGACTGGGGGTCAAACGATGGATTTGATGGATCTGGGCTTGCCCCCTCCTTCGTAAGGAAAATATCCGCCCAGAGAGACGCATTCCGTTGAACAACCTGATTCGAGTGAGACCCGTATACAGATGACAATTGTGGCTATATACCTCAGGTAGGGCAATATCGAAGTATTCGGTTCTATGGTCGCTCCAATCTCCAAATGTAATGTCTGACCATACGAAAGAGGGTAGGTTTTTATCCTGGTCTTCTCTCCATCCGGAGGTCCATTGACGCGAAAACACGTCGCCGTTGGGTGATGTCGAAAAGTATACATACATGGAGAGCGGCTGCTCAAGTTCCCACGCAAGGTGGGCCTGTTGTGGTGGGAGAAGGAAGGGGTTCACTTGACCGACTACAGGGGGGGCTTCGCCCCCGGGAGAGGCAACCGGGGTTGTCTGGGGCTTCGTAGGGGCAAAAAACTTCATCGCTGCATAGGACTCAGTTGTTGACCTAAGCCCATGTTTTCTTGCACTCGCCTAGTTGTGAAAAGACCCATACCAAGAGCACTTGCTATGCAAGGCGGCATTGATATTGAGGGCTGAACCGGAAGCATAGTACGTGGAAATCTCATACCTGGACGACCCCAAAGACTTTGCGGAAAGGGCTATTCTCCTCCTGGGCAGCTGGCTGGGCACCTTGCCTTGCTGTTGGTTCAGCCATCTTGTGAATCCGAGCCCAACGTTGAGGACGGTGGTTGTAGGAAAATACGAGTGTTCCGCGCGGCCCGCCAGCAGGCTGCTTTGAGTGATCGACAAACTCCCACGCCTGGCAGTCTGATGGCATCGTCGACCTCGATGAACTCGACCATCGGCGAGCCATTTCAATTGTATCTCAGCAGTACCTCCTCTCAGAAGCCCCCAGACTACGAGGCCATATACTCCACTCACAACCATGACTCTCCCGGCTATGCCACAGTGACCGCACAAGCAGACGGCATTCACGTCTGGGACGTCAGTAAAAAGTCATTTCATTCCAGCTTTGCGACCAATCTGATGCACTCAAGTGCAGCTCCAGAACCTCCATCCCGTAGCATCGTATTCCGTCGGAAAGCATGTCATCTTCGCAACACCCACCTACAGTCTGTATGTCACGGAGGAGGGAAACAGGTCGGTTATCAGCTACACTGCCCTGGGACTAGCCCCGGACATCGCCAAAGAAAATCGTGGGCGTACTATCTGGGTGATACGACAAAGCCTCTCCGGTTCGAGCGTCGCAGCAAGCGAGAAGATTGTTGTAGTCGTACGCCCTTCCTACCCTCGAGAAACAATGACTTTCTCCGACGCCATCCTAGGTTGATCGACCGCCTGTTCGAATATGTGGTACAGGTCATGACATAGCACCGCTATTATTCGTTTCAAAAAATGGAAGTCTCTCCCTTGCAAACGCACAGGTGGATATCAAAAGCCAGCTAGACTGGCCCGGGCAACGCAAACACTTGGAAACCTTCGTCTTCCCTCGCAAATCGTGTAGCTTCATACAGGATGACACTGACTCGTGTAGCAGTGTTGCCATCACTTGCTGTCAGACCAACATGGCCTTGTACGTACGACTTATGCTCTTAGGAGAAGAAATTGTTCTAGTCGGAGCTTGCGAGATACCGATCGCAAGCTCAACCAGCGATACTAAGACCGTCATACTCGGCTTAACTTGCAGTCCCTCCGGGGTTCTCAGTTTTATTGGTGTGTCTTCCATGCTCATTGGTATGACATATTGGTATATCATGCTACAGACTCGTGTGGAATATGGGTGACGTATCAACTCGCATCCCTGAATTCGTCCCTTGTCTTGGCCCCCATCTCCGAAAACCTTCGCCTTCGGCGGTTTACTATCCTCTCGAGCAAAAAGCCATCGGCAAGGAACGGCTTCTCCGTCATATCCTTGGGCACTTCTCTCGTCCTCCTTGCCGCATTGGTGGAAGGGACCCAAAATCTATCTCTCCAAATATGGGATCTGTCTTATGGTGTCATTTTGGCGGCGCAATCGATGCCCGTACCGTCCGCACTTTCTTTAGCGAATCTAAGCCTCACTGTCGCCGACGAAGGACAAGTGCTTTTGACCGTTTCGTCCTCACAACTACACGAGAAAAAAGTTGACCCTAAGCGTTCCTCGATACACATTGTGCCCGTGGACGCACGACTCAAGTCGAGTCTCGCCACTGCACTCGGCAAAACGGCTCTGACAGCCGAGTGGTTAATCCCCAAGACATCAAATAGTCGGAAATCCGAAGAGGATGACAATTCTGCCAAGATAATTTCCGATATTGAAGCTTTTTTAAAGAAGAATAACGCACAAAAGGCTGAGCAAGCATTCTTGAAGTGGGTTGACTCAAAAAGCGTGAGTGCTCCATCCTTTTATGCGATTCCTTCACTAATGACCAGAGCAGTCAAAAGAGGCGGCTCTCGGACACGAATTTGTTAAGAAAATTTTCAACATCGTCTTACCTCCAGAGCCACCAACCAATTACCCGTATACTCCCCGCATAACACGCTGTCTTCTTGAAAATGCCGTCGTTAGTACTATCATGCTCAACGGTCGCCTTATCACAACCCTGCGCCAACGAAGCGACTGGGTGAGTATCCTACTGCTGTAATAGCTCTCTGACTTCTCAAACCATTCGAGTTATTCAGGAAAATGTGATGTTTGCTCTGACGACAGTTGCAGATGTCTCCGAAGACGAACTGATGGCTTCTGCCAAATTCCTCATCGACAGACAACGTAGGAGCGAAAACGTAATGGATATTGATACATCAGAAGGCTATGTACCCCCTCTCTGGTCCTATCTTTTCGCCTGCGTGTCATATCCGTTCTCAGCGGCTCCGATGCGCCTGGCTATCCGGAAATACCTACCTGACGCTCAGGATCTGGTCATGATCCTGGAGATACTGGAGAATTGGATACAGGGAGGAACTGAACATGAGGTGGAGGTTCTGCTCAAGTCCCTGGCCACGAACACGAAGATGCCGCCAAGTAGGGCTGATTCTCCTCCGTACCCCAAGGTATTTCAGCAGCACTTGTTTCATATCGCTACGTTTACCCGTCGTCAGGTCATCACTTTCCTTCAAGCCTTGCTCGACGCATCATTCGTTGCCCTTCTCCAGTACCAGCCCTCGCACGATCCACTGCGTCGAATACTCTCTTATATAGGGCCTGAGATCACTTTTATAGATAGCCTGGAGCCGCTACGTGGGGTGCTGGAACCATTTGTGAAGGCCCAATTGCTGAAGGAAAGGACGGGTGCATCCAAAGAGAGTCCAGCGGAGTGGAGGAAACGGAAAAAGCAGCTCGAGCAGCAGGCTGGTCTGGGTGTTGGATTGTATAAACTAGAAGAGCTTGTGATCTAGATGAGCCCTTGAATAGCTCGAGTCAACCTGCTCCGCGGTCTTGGAATTGACCTGGTCATGTCGAGGTCGTTGTAGTAAGTACTATTACTACCAAGATAACTTTACAGCCGTACTTTCGCCATCATTCATCATTCATGAGCTCCGTCAAGGTGCTGATCATCACAGGTATGATTGCTCCCGCTCCTTGCCAGGTACAAGGGGGCTTATCGAAACCAAGTCAGCGACAGCGTATCTTCGGGTAACAGCCAAGACCTGTCTGGCCCTGAAGTCCAAAAGATCCTCCAGCATCACGGCTATCAACGAATATCGACCACCATTCTCCCCGACGACGAAGCTCAGATCCGTCAGACCGTCCAAGATCAGTCCGAGCGCGGCGCGATAGACTGGATCATCACCACGGGTGGAACTGGATTCGGTGTGAGAGACAGAACGCCAGAGGTACTGTGCCCCAAGTTTTTGTTCCCTCGGATAAGTAATGGAGGATCTTTGGGTAGGCGATAGCACCCTTGATCGAGCGGCATGCGTCGGGGATCGTACATCTCCTGCTTTCTGCGTCCATGAAGCACACGCCCCTCGCGGCGTTGTCTAGACCGATCGCAGGAACAGTCAAAAACACCCTCGTGGTGACGCTCCCCGGGAGTGTCAAAGCTGTGAAGGAGAACTTGGAGGTGCTTCTCTCCAATGGCATTGTTGCTCATGCGATCGACCTCATCAAGGGAGGCACCGGTAAGCAAGTACATGCTACATTGGGGACGAGCCACATGACTTCGAGTACGCCTGGCCACCATCACCACCATCACCATCATGAAGGACACAAGGCACCTCAACCAAGGACGCTACTCTCTCATGATCCATCTGCGCCTGGTGAGTGCGCTTCTGAGACCTGCCACGTAAATAGGTCTTACAGACACATCCACAGCTCCGGGCCGCCATCGTATATCGCCATACCCGCAGATCAATCTCGAAGCAGCGCTCCAGCTCATCCTGACCGAGATCCAACCTTTAGGGCCTCTCGAGCTGCCTGTCCGTGTTCGCCGCTGAGAAACGTCTCATGGTGACTAATGTGCTGTATAGGTAACCCCGGCCCTCGCGGGACACGTACTCACCGAAGACGTATACGCGCCACATAATGTGCCGTCTTCGCAAACCACCAACGTAGATGGCTACGCACTCCGATGTAAGATGGCCATGCAACCCAGCTCAGAATTGTAGGGTTGACTCTCTACGCTGATAGCTTCTGATCCTCCCGGAATCTACAACGTGTTGACATGGAAAACCCATGCACCTGCAGAAGATGTCCCACAAGGGTCTATATTCCGCGTCAACACAGGCGGGCCGCTCCCTGCTGGGACGGACACCGTTATCATGGTGGAAGACACTGAGCTCGTGTCTATCGTCAAAGACGCCAATGGCGAAGATCTCGAAGAGTGTCAAGTAAAGACACTCGTGCAGGTCCCCTTGGGTGAAAACGTGAGACTCCAGGGCTCAGACGTACGCACCGGAGATTTGGTGTTACAGAAAGATGACGTGATCACGAGTTTGGGAGGCGAAATCGGTACGTTGGCGTTTGTCGGGCGGAGAGAGGTCAGTCGGGTTGCGCTTCGATCGCCACATTGAAATAATGAAATGACACCCGTATAGGTGAAGGTCCGACGCAAGCCTGTTGTAGCGCTTCTGAGCACGGGTAACGAAATTTTGGACCTGCAATCTCCAAATGCACTTCCCAGCGATGGATGGGGAGGGATATACGATACCAACCGCCCCTCGTTGCAAGCAACACTCGAGAGAATGGGATACACGGTCGTCGACCTCGGGATAGTGCCCGATGAGTGAGGCCAAGATTTTTTTCAAACCCTCACGATTAAAGAAAAAATATCCTAGTGTGGACGCACATGTCCAAGCCATCGTCAAGGGGCTCCGAGAAGCGGACTTACTTCTTGCCACAGGCGGTACTTCGATGGGCTCCAGCGACCTTTTCAAACCCGTCATCGAGCGACGGTTCCAAGGGACGATTCACTTTGGTCGCGTGTCGATGAAGCCCGGGAAGCCGACGACGTTCGCGAGCATACCCGTGCCAGAGGAAGGCAAACGAAAGTTCCTGTTTGCTCTTCCCGGCAACCCAGCGTCAGCGCTCGTGACGTTTCATATCTTCGTGGTACCTGCGCTTAGGAGATTAGGCGGATGGCCAGTCGAGAGGTGCCAGCTCCCGCGTGTCAAAGCACAGGTGAGTCGTGCGGTGTTTTCTGTCGTGGCTGTACGGAGTAAACAAATCCATGTTGCATGGATAGATTCAAAACCCAATGCGCTTGGATCCTCGAGTGGAGTTCCACCGTGTCGTCGTGAAAGCGACACCCGATGGTCTCAAGGCGTACAGTACAGGAGGTCAGAGATCGAGCCGGGTGGCGAGCTTAAGCGGGGCCAACGCACTGGTGCAGTTACCCATCTTCCGAGAGGGGGGCCCGTCACAACTGCAAGGTGGAGAATGGGTAGACACGGTCATCATCGGTGAAATTCAAGTGTAAAATAACCTTGTTCTGAAATCGGTTTACCCTCGCGATCAATATGATGGGTTATTGTATGATGATCATGTCTAATGCACAGTCATAACAAGACCAGATAAGAAAATCAAGTCGACATCTTGACCACCTCGTGCTAATCCTCGTCAGCTTCACCCACATCAAAAATTGGTGTTCCCTCATCCTCAATTGCCCGTTCCTTCCCTTTTCTGTTCTGCAGAACTTGCTCAAACTCCACACCATCCCCGTCCCCTTCAGAGGTAGTTTTGAGCGGTATGTTCTCTTCCGCATCATCATCCCTTCGAGAAAACCGGATGCATCTTCTGCGGAGTCGATACCACATACAAACGCCGAGACCGATGACGACGAGTAAAAATACCAGTGCGGCTGTCCCTGCGTTGTAATACGCTGCGGCCGCCATCGCACGTCATTCCCAATGAACGCCCGGGACCATTACCGAGAATAAGGAGGCACTCACCATCCCACTGTGCTTTTGTTTGTTCAGGCGATTTCCCTGGCGGTTTCGATGAGACCGGGAGGTTCTCGTCATCCATGAAGATGGGCTTGACGTCATCGCCGACGCTGCTCGGTATACGCGCTGAGCCCTCGAGGATAGCCGAGAAGTCTACACCCATGAAACGGAGGATCATGTCATGGGCGACGTCAGGGACGTCGTACGGGACCATGTGTGATGCATTGAAAATCTAAATGCAAGGAAGTGTTGGCATCCACGCCGCGATGTAAACAATAATGCCATACCTTGGCATAGGTGAGGTTTCGTGAGGAAACCCATGTCCCTGCCGGTGTCCCAGCGACTGTCCACGGCTCGGTCTGTGCAGACTACACACGAGAAACATCAGCAGCGACCCGGGCTCGTACAAAAGAGATGCATAAAATAACGGGGAGAAAGAGGGTAGGTAGATACAAATGAATGATGGACTCACACCAAGACCTATCTCGCCGCCCCATGTCATGGAATCGATCATTTTCTCGATGCCCATGTAGTTACATATGTAGTCCTGGTCACCTGCGAATAGCAATACAGGGATCCGTTCGACGATGCTCGGGAGAAGTGTGATTGAGGATGGTGAGAACTTGGCGCGCATCTCGGACCCAACAATGCCCTGGCATTCGACCCAGTTCTCTGATTTGCCAGTGGCATGCAGAGCTTTGACGACATCTTCACGCTACAATGTCAACATCCAGATGCAGTTAAACGGTAATGCAACAAAGATTGAGTACAGGCGTACCGCGAGGTAAGAGGTTACGCTCTCCAGGTCCGGCGGCCAATTCATACCACATGCGGGAAAGTCGTCCTCTAATCGTATATCATAAATATTCATGCACTTTTTCACTCCATTCAGGCTGCGTATCATCAGGGGTATGATGGAATGAACTAGAATCTGCACTTACGACCGTGACTTTGACTCGAGAATATAGGATATGAGCTCCTCACAGTCGTCGATATGTATTGGATCTGGATGTATACCGTCGAATTCGACAAGACATCGATCCGTAGCCTGTTTGATATCTTTGTATTGCTTTCAAGTGGACTGTCGTCATATGCCCGCACGTGAGAGTAATAATTCAGATGTACCTGCGACTCCACATCAATGATGCCATGGGTTGCTGCATATTCGAGATATGCGGGGTATTGATTACGGCCATCTATCCAGCCGTTTCCAATCGCGATACCACGTAACGGGATGTTGAGACCTGACCCGAGAATAGCGTCCGCTATGTACGTGTTAGCAGCTGAAAGGTCGGTGCCAAATTTGAGCAAATCATAATACCAAAATAAGGGATATATTGCCCTGCAAAACTTTCACCACCGAGATAGGTCTGCCAATCGTGAGTGCCTAAAGACGATACCAAGAGAGAAGGACTGACATCCACTGTTAGATATTCTGGAAAAACTTGATAAAAAGTCCTGAGAAACTGAATTACGTGGTCCGTAGCCTGAAAAGGACTGTCAGGAACCGCCGAGGACAATGGGTCCAAAAGGAAATTGCACCTCTTGCAGTGTATTCACATAGTGGTTTGTGCTAATGTACGACAATCCCGTCCCCGCGGGTTGATCGACTGTCAAACTGTGAGACCTAAGTAAAACAGAAGCAAGGGAGTGTGGTTCCACACCGTAGACCATAGTAGTGTACTCTTCCCAACCTCCTTCGACAGTTTTCAAGCCGCCACCCCCATCTACCCTCCATGGGCCCACTTCCATCATGAGCCCATCGAAGGACGAGCACCCTGGCCCACCCTAGCCGCAAAACAATTCATGTCGGTTGTGACGCGTTAGCGTTGCACACACTCACATTGAACCAGAACATCAGTCTCTCTTTATCAGCTGCTCGCCGCGCCTTTACCATCACGAAAAACAGGTGCGCAAGCACGTCGAGGTTACTTGCAGAGGGCGCATTTGGGTCGGAGAGGATGTGTCCGGCATATATGTGTAACGGGTGGGTAGTGTCTTGGTGGAGGCCAGGGAGACTGGAGACGTAGAACGAGGCGGCTGAAGGAACTACAGCCGGATGTGATGAGTCTCTTGACTTGTGACCAGTGATAATACTCACTGTCGGTGGGTACAGCCCGAGTTTGGTGGGTTATTAGAGGCAGAAACCAAAGGTATGACCAGGCCTGCCTGCTAAACATTATTGTGGGTATATCTGACAACACTCGTGAACTTGGCTGTCGGATAGTAAGGAGACGTTGGCCTGGCGTGGGGGCACTGCGGGCGATACTGATGACGGCAGTGACTGAATTCAATTTACTGCAACCGACTGCCACAGCTCAGAGAACGTTCAACCGAACCACCCTGCAAAGTGCACTAGCAGGCCAACCCGGTACACAACCACATTACTTTCAGTCGATGAAATTGTTGGTGTACACGCAAATGTAAATGGTTTCAACGTTCAATTGACAGCGTGAATGTGCGCTCGGGCTGTGATCAGGCACGAACGTCAAGCCTTCCAGTCCGAAACCATACCGTAGCTTTCGCGTTCCTGTCACCACGTCCGCTACTGTTCATGAAGCTGCTAGCTCTGCTGTCGACCCTGTTTGCGGCCACCGGACTGGCCAATGCCCAATATTTCTCGGCGGGGTGGACTCCTGGCCAGCCGGTACCGACTTCGCCTGCCCGTGCACAGTCCCAGGCTACCCAGTCTACTGAAACGGCTGGAAAACGCGGAATAACGCCGTCCAAGCTATCGTTTCTCGACAACTTAGTGACCGGAGGTCCTCTTTCGGCGCTCTCTTCGGTGATTGGGCTCAATCTCACTGGAACACCCCCCGTAGTCTGGGATGAACGGATCCCTCTCATCACAGACTCTAACTATGCAGACCTGATTATGAATGAAAAGTTGACACCAGAGGAGGAGGAAGAACGGGTGTGGTTCATTATAATGTAAGCCAGTTTCCTCACCCATTTTGTGCCGATGTCGAGAGCATTGTTGCAGAACTGCTACCGCGGGACAACCAGAGGGGGTCTCTAAATTTGTGGACGAGTCGTTCGATGCAGCATACAACTATACCCTGGAGAAAGGCGACCTGGTGCATGTTCGATTTGGGAGGGTTGATTACCTCGATGTCACTAAAATTACCACCAAATGGGCGGTGTGGTCGTACGTATCTGCATGTCTCGTCGCAGCACCGTATCGCTCAACCGTTTCTTCAGTCCACCCACGCTTGTTGTACTGAAAGATCGAGGAAAGACCCTCCGATTCTATAGAGCTGGCCAGATTCGACTCACCGATGAGGTATTGTACCAATTTCTCAAGGAAGAAGGGTGGCGTCACAAAGAGCCTTGGGCATCCGTGTACGGCCCAGGAGGAGACAGGTTGGCATGACACCTAACACATACTTCTTCTACGGACTGATTTGCATGACAGAGAATGGGTCCTTGATTACTTCGCACTTGTTTTGGCGACGGTCTACAGCTACCTCGTTCGAGTTCCCAGGTGGTTAATGTATATGATAAGCGGAGGTGTGGCAACGTTCCTCATAAACTTCCTCCACAAACCAACGGCGCAGGACAAATCGAGAGCGAAGCAGGAGTCAGTTCCGAAGCGACCTTCCCCACCACAACCCGTCACACCAAAAGTAGGGGCAAAGACCACTGCTACCAGTGGTCAAAAGACTCCTAGTAAACGCAGAGGGAAAAAATAGCGGAGTATCTAGTTCGTATATTTATCGTTCTTGTTGGTCGAATATGTACAAGACCCACTGTGAAACCTATTCCAATCCATGTTCTACTCGCCCTTGGGTGTCCTTGCAAGCGCGGACAAATGAGAATGCAACTTGCCCGCCATTTGGCCTCATACCATAACCTCCGCAATGCGTAGGTGGTATCCTACTGCGTTACTGTGCGGTCCTCTTTATTTCCTAGTGATCATACGCCTGAATCACATAATTTGATCACGGGATTCTGTCGAACCCCAATGCCTGGAATCTTCGACGGACTTAACTCAGAGTTCGAAACTACCTTCCCAGCACGCATGGCGCGATTTTGGATCCGCGGGACTGTGAAATGCAGTAGGGGCATGTCGGAAAGGCGATCCAAGGACAAAGTCGGAAGGTTGACCATGACATGACGCCAGTAGTGGAGTCCGAGGGGTGTCTATCTCGTTGGAGGAGCGAATGGCACTAGGGAATTCGGGATGCGCGACTGTGTCCGTTGTGCCAATCTGCCTACGAACGAACCGTTGGACGAGAACGAGGAAACCTCACAACGCCAGAGGGATCGTTCCGCGCAGGCGGTGCAAGTGTGTCAATAGGCTAACTTCCACTTGCCTTGGCCTTCCCTGGCTACTGCACGCGTCCGAGAATCTGTGTCATTTTGGCATCTATGTACTAGTGGTGACATTGTCGGTCCGTCGGAGGCGCGGGATGTCAAGTGACTCTTTTGCGCCTTGCATCCAGACTCTTGAACGAGGGTCCAGGGGTTGGTATCAAAAAGTTAAGACCAAGCTGGCGTCGGGCTACACCCTCGGAGGATGGCTTGATGTACATTGCAGCCCGACTAGGTCCGTTAAACCACTAGTGCTAGTTTCCCGCAGGAAGAACAAAGAAGTAAAGGAAGTGAATTGTTCCTTCAGCGGATGAAGGAGGATGGCGGCAATCTTGCAAAAGACTATGTACACCGACCTAAGTCTTGACTCCAGTAATTGTCACCACCGTTGTCCCATTGACATCCGCCATAATTCGGAATCGGCACTTGACGGTGTTGGCAGACATGGAAGAGGTGACCTTGCGAAAGAACTCTGCTTGTTCTGTTTACGTAAACAGAGTCAACTAAAGCTTCTTAGAACTTATTAGCAAACCAACCTTACATTATTGTTTTTGCCCGTTTCAACCCCCATCTGTCTGGTAGTCTTGTCGTGACAGAAAATCTTGCAAGATTCCAAGATTTGAACTCTCAGATAGCCACTATTTAATGGCACCTACTCTTTCTGCACAACAGGAAAAGCTCTGGCAATTTTGCCCTCGCCATCCTCTAGGAGCCCTCGGATGACGCGGCCGTGTGCAACCAGATGCACCACGATCGTGTAGCAGCGTAGAGTCCACAGTTCGTTCTGTTCCAACGTTCAAGTGTGAGTGCAATCGGAACAGCTGGCACACAGTGGAAAATCGACGAGTGAGTCCAAGTCTTGACCGATTAGAGTACGATCTCCGCTTGTTTTCCGTGTTTCGTCCCAGGGAGCCGAGTACGATGATAGTCTGGCTTGCATTCCGCTGGGTGGTCTGAACCGAGAATCCCGACGGAGCTTGCTCCGACTTCCAACTTGAAGATGCCGATATGTACGGGTTCGCTTGCATACATACCAGCTGACTCGACGCCACTTGGACTCCATCTGCACTTCGGATATGTATCTATAACCCGGGAAACGTAACGTTATGGCTTCACGACTCTACTGCGGGGCGTATTTCGGGGCTGTGATTGGAGAATGTAGCCAGCAAAAAAGGAATTCAGGGTCATTCCTGCACCGCCGGGGCACCCGCCGCACTTTCTGCAATGGTTATGGAGCTCATCATACCCGTCCATCAGTGAGTATTTTAATCTTCCAATTGTCGGTTGCCTCGTTGTGGCCCAATTTAATAATGAATTGGTGCGGGGAAGCGGCGTTGGGTATTCCTGACGTGAGGCGAGTAGTGTACGCAGATAAGGGATAGTGTGCTCTTAGCAGGTCATGCGCACCAAATGCCAACTCAACTGTCGATCCCCCAGAACAAGTCCTTCGAGATCATGTCTAGAGCCGGATCCAGATTGATTGGCCGGCAACCTTGTAACACTGATCCGTCTTCCTGAAACCACTGATCAGTGAAACGAAAAACGATCCTGACCAGTCCTGACCAGTCTTCGGCAAAAAAACGTTCTCGTAGGACCCTTGATTGCCTTTTTTTTATCGACTTTTGAGGGCTCTGATTGGAGGACAGGCCTACGAAAGAGCATCAAGCGGTAACGTCATAAAGTATTCCTCCTGACGCATCGGTTAGGATCGTGGTCTGTAGGCGATAAAAGGCCTAGCTATCTCCCATGGCAGATCTAAGGAAGCCCGTCAGCCATGTCTACTTGGTGTCTCGACCCGACCTCCTTCACCCGCAGCCTTGACGACTCGACCAGTGGGCAGAAGTCCCTGTCGACACACTTCTCCGTACCTCACCATCCTGCCGAGCAAAGCATCGCTCGCACGCTCGAGGACATCGAAGCCAACCTAAAAGGTCATGGAATTATCAAGGATTCCATCAGCCCTCCCTGTTTCGAGTACATCGTTATTGGTAAATGCTCACGACCAATACTGCCGCACCAGTACTTATCTGTTCGCAGGCGGCGGTGCAGCTGGTTTAGCTCTTGCGTCTAGGTTAGGACGCCTTGGTTTACGTTTGACCTCGCTGATGGCACGATTTAATACCTCCCTTAGATTGGCAGAAAGCTTGGCGCCTGGACAATACGTATGCGTGATTGAAGCTGGAACGTACCGTGAAGACGCTGTGGTTGTAAGTTGTACCAACTTAAAAGTGATGTCACCTATGACTAAGTGTACCATCAGGATGTTCCAGGTTCGTACCATGTTGTACAGCTACTTTATCAGTCTCAACTACGATGGCATCAGGAGCATATGGCATGGCCGTCGGAGATAAGGACTATGATTGGAGCTTTTACACAGTGTGTTTCTTGCGGCGTCAAGTGATTATGCTCACCATGGTTTCAGGTCCCCCAGCCAAATCTGAACGGCCGCGAAGGACTTGCTTCTGCGTACGTTGCTGCGCTCGTCAATTTTAGGGCATTGATCGTGCTCATTCTCTGCATTTGCTTCAAGTGGGAGATTACTCGGAGGATCGAGTGGTATCAATTTCCTTGGCAGGATGCGTGCCTCCAGCCCCGAATATGATGCCTGGAATGAATTCGGTCATGGATGGGGCTGGAATGGTCTCTTCCCCTATTTCAAAGCCGAAGAGCGCTACACAGCATACGTGTGGGGAACAGATCAAATATTCCCCGGAATCACAGAAGAGGAAGACAAAAAGGCGCGTCGACAAGAACCGGTATTCCGGGGGCATTCCGGACCAGTTTACTCCACGCACAACACTGTTTACACGGACCTGTTGAAGCCGACGATCGAGACAATCCGCAGTTTTGGTATCAAGACAAATAGAAGCCCTGTGTGCATCCTTCCAATCACGCTATGAGGTAATGGAACTGACGTTAATGGCCAGGGATATGGTGATTCGACAGGCATGTTCAATATTGATACGGCAGTGAACCGAAAGGAGGGAACACGATCCTACGCTGCTAATGCTTATTTGCGGGACCCAAGGTCGACTTTAGCTCAACCAAACCTGATCGTCTTGAACGGTGTTTACGCAACAAATATCCTGTTTAATTCCAATGATTGCACCCAAGACGCCAAGGCAGTCGGATTGGCGTGTTTGGGAGGTGTTGACTGGAAGTCCTCGGTTACTCCGAGGTTCCCTTTTGACTTGAGAGTTAACAAGGAAATAATTGTGTCCGCGGGTGAGTTAGCTGACCCCTTGAATACCCAAATAGGTGACTTGGTCGGTTTCATTCACAGGTGCCTACAACACCCCTCGACTACTCGAGCTTAGTGGTATCGGAGACCCTGCGATACTCTCAAAGTTTAACATTCCAACGGTTGTCAACCTTCCCACTGTCGGCGAAAACCTGCAAGAGCACCCATACGTGATCTCCGACTTTACTGTCAAGGAAGGCGTATTCACTTTTGGTGAGTCTCAGTTTGACGCTAGCAGTCGGGTTACTTAAGCATTGGATGTCAATAGACCGTCTACGAAACGATCCCAAATATAAGGCAGAGCAGGAGAAAGAATAGTTAGATTCTTTACCCATCTGTGGTAATTTCTTCCTGACTCAGCGTTGTTCACCAGCCGTGACAAGAGGACCGGCGCCTACGCAACAACCCTTTCTGCATATGGTTTCATCAAACTCGAGAGCTTCTTGACGGAAGCAGAAGTGAATGAACTGAAGATGGAATTGGAACAAGAAATTTCCAGAGCAAGCAACCCCTTTCACAAAAGACAGCTGGAAATTCAAAGGGAATACATTGAGCACAGCGGGGTGGGCGACTTGGAGCTTATCATGATCCCGAAAGTCTTCGCTTCCACACCACAGGAAAACACGTCGTACGTCAGTCTGTTGGTATCATTACCTGTACGTGAACATGCTGTTTATCCGGTCCTACGGCGCTAACGTGGGTGTGCTTTTTCATCAGCATCCCGTCGCACGTGGTTCGACAGTACGCTCCCTTCCAAGCGTGCTTCCGAGCATAACCTTACCTTCGTAGCACATTTCATCTGCCGATCCACTGAACACTCCCAGTATCAACCCACAGTATCTGAATAACTCATACGGTGAATGCTCTCCCTTCTGATGCCCGTTGTAAGTTTTGACTACGCGAACCAGACACCAAGATCTTGACGAAAGCTACACAGTTTGTGCGAAAGATCACTGAGACGGCACCGCTCAAAGACATCATCGTTGCACCGAGCACACCTGGCCCAGAGGTCCAAACGGACGCGGACTTCGAGAACTTTGTACGTAACCATCTCGCCTCTCTTCAGCATCCCATTGGTGCGTAGTATTCGCCCCCTCCCCTTGGTGTCTCTGATGAGAGTTCAGGCACAGCAGCGATGGCGCCAAAGTCGCTCGGTGGTGTAGTTGACAATGAACTGCGTGTCTAGTAAGTTGTACTATATGGTGTTTTTTGTTCGATGTTGACTACAACAAATGCGATTAGCGGAACGCAAAACGTACGCGTGGTGGATATGTCCATTGCGCCACTGCATGTCGCTGCTCATTTGCTCGATACTGCCTATGCCATCGGAGAAAAGGCGAGCGTTTATCTTCCTGTCACTCCATGACATTACTGACTGCTGTGTTTCAGGGATCCGACTTGATCAAACCCAAGAGAAAGACTGAGTAAAACAATTACTCTTGGCTGTCGCTATCCCTTTTACGCATTTACTGTATTGTTGAGCTATGGATATGTAGAATATGTCCTTGTATTTGATGTAATTTCATTGAAGACCGTCATTTGTTCCGTCGGATAGAAGCATACGTACAGGTTTTCTGTTGTGACAGTGGTTACCTGATTCGTGTGCTTATATAAGCAGATATATGGATGTGTATCACGTGCTCGCTCTCCCTTGAAATTCGCGTTTCGTCCAGATTCCATTTACATCGAGAACTTTGAGGATGTCGCAAGCCGTTGGAAATGTACAGTACCTTCCATCTAGTCTGTTAAGAGTGGGACTTACTCGGAAAAATGACAGACCGCGCTTGCCTACGCTCGGGTGTGGCACCACGTCGACGCATCAGACAGGGTGTTGGGGAAACTTGCGGAGAGGATAGCGCTTGTGCTTATGGGCAAGCATAAGCCAATATATGACAAAGGTGGTAAGTGTTGTCGTGTCAGGCCTCTAGATCTGGTTTTATTGTTGTCTAGTGGATTGTGGGGACTATGTCGTGGTGACCAACGCACGGAATATCAAAGTTTCTGGGAGGAAAGACGAGCAGCTTGTATACCGAAAACATTCCATGTATCCGGGTGGTCTCAAGGAAACGCCTTACAAGACTGTGATGGAGAAGAAACCGAACGAGGTGTGTTTCCCCTTCCTGTATAATCCAAGTCCCTGGAATCGGGTGCGGTTTCTTCGTTAGATCATCTATCATGCTGTCTCAGGCATGTTACCCAAGAACAAACTACGGGACCGGCGCATGGCGCGACTCAAGGTATTCGGTGGGCCAAATCCGGGCATTTACCGGAATAATATCCTGAAGCGGTGGGAGGACGGCACTTTGACGGACGATTACATCTTGAAGCTCGACGCCAAGAACAGAGTCTCAGCACCCTCATCACCGTCGAAATAGTGTTCATTCTTTCGCTCTGCATCTCTCACGCTTTGCATAATATATCTGCATTCCATTATCATTGTTTGATGGCCATCCAGACAAAACGTCGACTATTATAATTCCCCTATCCAGTTCTTCTCCGTTTCGGGCTGCGAGGTTCCTCGGAAGTACAAGCTCTCGAGGAGAGTGTATGTGCCACATATTCCTGCAGCATAATACCTGTAATTTGTCGAGTCAGCCGTCCAATCGGGATTTGTCGACGGACCTATGGCCATGAGGGCAGAGCCATCGAAAGCTTTGTACATGTCCTTCCGATAAGTGCCGACTTTAGTGCTAGGCTCTTCTCTCTCGCTATTCTCGGCATCCATAATCTCGCTCTCGTCTTCATCCTCTTCAGTGGTCTCGTCCTCCGTTTCTGCGTGTCCACTCTCAGAGTCGATGCTCTGGTTTTTGAGGCCGTTGGCAGCGAGGGTATGGATGTTTTCCTGTGATTGCTTGTACTTTTCCTTTTTCTTTCCGCGAAAATCTCTACTGGTATCGAGTAGTTGCCCTCTTTCGCGATAGTAGCAGCTGGCAAAATGGTGGATCGATTTCAACAGATCCTCGAGTGACGTAAGGGAGGGACCGCCATGTCGAGGGCAGGAGACTCACAGGGGCAGGGTCTGGGAAGGAGATAACTGGGTCTCTTGCTGAGGCTGCATCTGAATGGTCTATATCTTGCTCGAGGGACGAGATAGAGACCGGAGGGTCTAGGAAACTGAGATCGCGCATGAAGGAGAGACGCTGTCTAGTCCTCGTATCCAATCGTTCCGACCCCGGCTCTTGGGATGTATCCTCGTCTGGGGTGTGGCTGTCGCGAGCTCGTTGCTTACCCTTACTCTGGCTGCGTGCATGTTCCTCGTCGTCGGAGAGGTCGATGAACTCGCCATCAGCTTCGTCCGTGTGTGCGGTGTTGACGCTCCTCCGTTTCTTGACTGTACCTTTGCCTCCGGCATCTTTGGCAATCCAATTTCCTCTGAAATCTACGAGGGTGGATTTTGCTGTACGATGTCTAGCGTTTGCAGCGGATTGCTGGACGCGAGATCCGTCTGGGTGTAAACGAAGGGTCGCAAGATCGTGTGTAGTACTCTTTCTCCGAATACTCATGCGTAGACTGAAGTTGTAGTTATAAGCTTTCCCGATCGCAGTTACTTAGACTTTGGCTTGAATTACATAATATCGCAAAGGCGTGACTCAAAGTAACCTGCCCTGCAGTACCATTACGAGCGTCAATCGAGGACGCGCCTCTCTTACATTACTCCCTCCGCCTCCGTGTTTTTCCTCACGAGGGCACGACAGCGATGGCACGCCGCACGCGCGGAGCGACCGTGGATTCTCTCAAAGAGAATGTCGGGGCAGACGCGCATGGCAAACAAGTCAAGGTTAAACAGGAGAACGCCAAAAAGGGGAAAGCACGACGCGTCGAGTCTGACGAAGAGGAGGACGAGATACAGATAGCCTCCCAACTCAATGACGCGGAAGAAGCTGAGGTAGATCAAGACGTCGAAGGTGAAGAGCCCGACGAAGGTGGCAACGAAGAAGAGGGAACACCTAGGAGGAACAAGCGTGCTAGGGTCAACTCGGTTGGCGCTTCCGTTCCCTCGAGCCCGAACCAGGTGCAACGAGAGCGCGTCAAAACGCTTCCTCGAGACGATGATGGGTAGGCCACTCCTTTTTGATGGCACTGGGATGTATTATTCTTACGGCATCTACATAGCTTCATTCCTGGGTCCATAGTCCGTATCCAGTTGCAGAACTTCGTCACCTACGATTGGGTAGAATTTCGTCCAGGTCCTTATCTAAACATGATTCTTGGTCCCAACGGCACTGGGAAGAGTAGCATTGCATGTGCAATCTGTCTTGGTCTGAATTGGCCTCCTAGTGTCAGTCTGCCCTACATACCGAAGGCCAGATATTCACGTCTATTTCTAGATCTTGGGTCGTGCTAGCGAGATTAGTTCTTTCGTCAAAAACGATAAGGAAACGGGCTACGTTGAAATCGAGCTAAAAGCAGCCAAACGCGAGAAGAACCTCGTCATTCGACGCAACCTTAGCGCAAAGACAAGATCATCTACGTTCACTCTCAATGGCCAGCAGACTACTGGTAAAGAAATATCCAGCCGTATGGCGAAGCTCAACGTCCAAGTCGGCAATCTTTGGTAATGGGGAGTTGTTTGATGATATATCGTATACTAAATGCATGTATGCGGTCTTTAGCTCTTTTCTCCCTCAAGACAAAGTCTCCGAGTTCGCGCAGATGACTCCCCAGCAGCTGCTAAGGGAGACTCAGCGAGCTGCGGGCGACACTAATTTAGCAAAGTGGCATGACACCCTCATTACGTCTGGCAAGGAGCTCAAAACTGTACAAGAAGTGATGTATACCCATCCTACTAAGATTTGTTGAGTTTGTTGACATGGTCATCGCAGCGGATAAACGAGGAACAAGAATCGCTCAGAGTGATGGAGGAGCGAAATGCTCAACTCGAGCGAGACGTAGCACGGTTCCAGGAGCGCATGCGGATCGAGAAAGCGGCATGTTCGATTCTTTTGCAGTCGACCACCGTCGTATTAACATTCCCCAGATCTCCGTGTTGAGAGTTTTGATCCCTGTCAACGAATACCATGAGGCAAAGGAACGCTATGCACAAGCCAAAGACCGCCAGCGTGAGCTCCATGCTTGTGTTGCGAAGCTCAGAGACAAAAACGCTCCTGTGCATGCGAAACGCGAGTAAGTTTACATTCCCTTCATGGTGACTCGATTGCTAACGCTCGTGTAGGCAATTGGCAGCCCAGTACAAGGAATTTGAGAAAGCTCGGGAGAAAAAGAAGAATGCATCCAAGGCGAAATTCCAGCAGATGAAGGCGAGATGGCACGAAAGCGATAAGCTTGTTCGTTTCACTCGTACCTCCTCAGAGCGACAAACACTCAATTCCTTGCAGGAGAACGATGCTGAGGAAGTCACAAACAAACTTGATGGATTGAAGCGTGCTGAGAAAGACCGGGCAAAGAAAATCAAGGACCTCGAAAATCAGACTAGGAAGATGCAAAACGAGATCAATAATCCCCCTGAACTGGAAGAACTGGAAGCAATAAATAATGAGATCGTCAGTTGTAATCTTTTAATAATGCTACGGCTGATGACACTTACGCCGGCCGCGAATTAGCGCCAATTGAACATGGATCACAACCGTACGAAGAACCGCATGGAAGAGCTCCAAGATCGTCAGAAGGCTAATATCGATGCATCAGCCGCCCAGAAAGCCAAGATTGATGACGCTATGGGCCAGTAAGAGATTTGCTCCCACCCTTGGTCTGTCCTCTTATTATTTACGGCGTCAGGTTGCGAAGGTTGGAAGATGAGCGCCATCGGAAACTTGAGAACCTTCGTTCGTGGGATCACAACCATGCTGAAGCGGTCGCATGGCTTCGCAATAATCAGAGCAAGTTCAAGATGGAGGTGTTTGAACCACCTATGATCTGTTGCAGCGTACCTGACAAGAGGTTCACGAATGCCGTGGAGGCTTGCTTCAATGTCAATCAACTGAAGGTGAATGATTATTGATACATTTATCAATAATGATTTCTCACCAAGTCTTTGTTTCAAGACCCTTGTCGCCCAATGCGAAGAAGATTATGAATTACTTAATCGTTGCCTGAACGACTCGAACGAGGCAGGCTTGAAGAGGGATGGGAAAATCAACACTTGGTTCCGTCCCAAGGTCGATCATGCCGGCCCACCAATGAGCGCTGAAGAGGTCCGTTCCAGGTTCTACGCTAGAGACTGTTCTAACTCCTGGGCAGCTCAAAAGCCTGAACTTTGACACGTATGCTATTGATAAAATCAACTGCCCCGATGGCTTGTTGTGGTACCTGAGCCGGGAAATAAATCTGCATCGTACAGTGCGTCGTCCTTTCGTTTTTTTGCATTCGACTTATACGTTTCACGTAGGCTATCGCCCTTGATGGTTCAAAGGTCGATGTAGCCAATGCTATGGATGCTGTCTCGCGTACTGGTCCTCGCGGAGAAGGTGGTGGAGCCACCTTCATCGCCGGAAAGGTGATCAACACGGTCCAGCGCTCGCGATATGGAAAACGTGCCGCGCAGAACGTGACACGTGAAGTTCGGCCAGCTCGCAATCTCGTTAGTAGTGCTGGTGAGTTGAGATTTCTCATAATGCAACGAGACCTTACAGAGTCGCAGTTGATCCTGAGGTGAAAAAAAAATTGGATCAAACCATTCAAGAAGCGAGGCAAGCTCTTGAGGGTATCGATGAGGACGCCAATACCCTTGCAGCAGAGGAACGAGACATCAGAGCGGAAGAAAACCAGTATCAGAAGAAATTTGTCAGGTGTTCTCCATCCATTGGTGATATTACCCGGCTAAACTTCCTCGAAGGAAACCCTTAATGGTCGAAAGAAGAAAGTGGTTGATACGCAGATGCATCTGGCGACATTAAGTGCCAAGATCGGTACGTTGAGCACCTCGTACTCGGTGGTATTTCATATGAAGGGTCGTGACCCATCCGTAGTGACCAGCAAGAATAAGCTCAAAGAGTTGGAAGGTGCGCCCTCAGCTGATGAGGAGCGGGTTCGTCTCAAGAGGAAGCTGCTCGAATTGTCAAGGAAACGTGTAAAGGTCTCCCTGGAGTATACCGTTAGTTTAATGTCCGCGCCAAGTCGGCTTTGAACGCTCATGCGCTTGCAATTATCCAGCAACTCATCAATGCTGCTGTTGCCGATCAAGCAGCTGCCACTCGAAGCGGGCTCGAGTTTTTACAAGTCGGCGCAAACAAGAACGCACTTGAGGTCTTATGTCAGCAAAAGGACACAGGGTATCAACGAGCGCTTGCTGAGTTTGAGGAAGGTGCATCATCATGTTATTTCCGCGGACATATATTTATCACATGTGCACAGCTCACCAAACCTATGTTGCTTTGAAAGCTGACGCCAAGGAAAAGCGGGATCTGAGTGTCGCACGTGTGCGGAGCATGGACCAAGACTTCCAGGACCAATTCGAACAAATGGAAATGGTGCGTTGACCCTGAATCCCGTTATTCTCGAGAAGTTCGGCATGCTGACACAGTGCGCCACCATTGAAGGATGGCTCGATTCATGACCGGACAGTAGAAGAACTGCGGGCGGATCTCGAAATTCAACAAGCCAACCTAGAAATGATCATGCAGACGAATCCGGGAGTAATTGACCAGTACGAAAAAAGAAAGGTCGAAGTATGTTCGGCCACTTTCGTAAATTCTCAGACTTGTTCTAATTCATATTTAGATCGCAAGGCTAACCAAGACATTGCACGAGAGAGAGAAGATTAGTCAACGGTTGGAACAGGGAATTAAATCTGCCAGAGTACGTGACGTTTTCATTCAACTGATTGAAGGGAGGTTTTTGATTGGTTGAATAGGATAACTGGCAACCTGCCCTCGAAAGGCTTGTGGAAAGCATTGGAAAGAAGTTTTCTTCTGCCTTTGATCGTAAGCCGAGTTGCTTGAGGAATCGCTCCGCACCTCACGGGATGAACAGGGATTGGTTGTGCTGGCGAGATCAGAATCAGCCCACATGAAGATTACGACAAGTGGGCTATTGACATCCTTGTAAAATTCCGTGACAAGGAGAAGTTGCAGCTTCTGACTGGACAGAGGCAGTCTGGAGGAGTAGGCTGCGTTCATCCCGATTTTGATAAACATATTAATGCCGTTCTTTCAGGAGCGCTCCCTGACGACCATCCTTTACCTGATGAGTCTGACAGAAGAAGCACGAACGCCATTTTCCTTGGTGGATGAGATTAACCAGGTATGTCTAGTCCTCCGCTGACAAATGATCCGTATCAATCGGTCCTATCAGGGAATGGACCAGCGTGCAGAACGCGCGGTGCACGATTCCATGGTCGAGGTGACCTGCAAGCCTGACAGCTGCCAATACTTCCTGATTACGCCGAAATTACTTCCGGACCTGCTCTACCACGAACGAATGAAGGTTTTGTGCGTCAACAATGGCGATTGGCTACCAGAAGAGAAAGGCATTGGTAACATGATGAGCCTGATCGACACGTTTGTCCGGATGCGCGACCGCTCTTCGCGAACGGGGTAATTCCTGTTCCCCATATTGATGGTATCGTCTCCCCAACATCGCCGTATAGATTTTTGCAGTACCATACATTATCTTGATCACCATTTGCTCTGATCCTAAATCTCGTGCTACGTATGTTTGACCTAAATTCCGCATCCAACCGTAGTAGATACTGTAACTTGCACGCCTACTTGGACCAATCGCACATCGCACAGCTTTCAGTGGACAATCCCCTTTGCGACTGCCAGTT
>QFEM01001636.1:0-20331 GCA_003316205.1 Boletus bicolor
CTCTCAGATTGGTGAGCGCACGGACTTCCATGTGGCGTTGGGAGTCTTGGTTCTCTGTCCCCATGTGTGGGAGGAGGGCGTTCTGTTGGAACCCGAGCAAGCGCGGGTTGACTGAGGGTTCGTTGGGGTAGACGTCAAGCCCGACCGAAGACAACTGGTGCAAAAAATAAAGGCACCCCAATCAGCCTCGGTATCTCCGCGCATAACAAGGGAGAGGAAGACGACCCACATGACCATCCTCGAGCGCGCGAATCATCGCCTCCTCGTCAATCACCTTCCCCCTCGCCGTATTCACGATAACACTCCCCCGCTTCAACGCTCGGATCTCCCTCTCGCCAACCAGATGCACCGTGTCGTCGCGCAGCGGGACATGCACGCTCAACACGTCCGCCTCCCGACACAGCCCCTCCAGACTGTCGACGTACGTGCACCACTCTGGGGCGTCCGCGACGCGGTGACGGTTGTGGTACACGACGCGCATCGGAAAGGCATGCACGAGGTGTGCGAGACGGAGGCCGATGCCGCCGAGCCCGAGGATGCCGAGCGTGCGGCCAGTGAGGTCGTGTGCATCCCCGGAGGAGATGGGTGTTTTCCACGTGCCTGCGAAGAGGGAGCGTTCTGCTTTGGAAAAGTGGCGGAGAGTGGAGAGGATGAGGTAGAGGGCTGTGGTGGCTGTGGCGTCGTCGACCGCGCCGGGGGTATTCGATACTTGGATGCCTGTTAGGGTTGGGAATGGTACGTTTTTGATATGATTCGAACGAGAGGGTGTGTTTTACTTACCTTTGGCACCACACTCTAACACGTCGATCTGATCGTACCCTGCCCCGTTGTGCGCTATCCATTTGACAGTGCCCGTCTCCGCCAGCGCATGGATAATCTCCTTGTCGAACACGCCAATTTGGTCTGCGGAGGTGTTGTTGCGGTAGATTCCGACCGTACCGTCGTATTTCCCGCCTGGCTTTAAGCCTGCGAGAAAGTCGGCGCGGTCGGGCGAGTCCATGGGCTATGTATATGTATGTGATGGGAAAGCAAAAGAAAACAAGGAGGGAGGGAGGGGAGGAGATGTCAGAATCATCGTCATGGGTGGGATGGAGAGTGAGACACGACGCACGACGATGTCTGCGAGGCCGTCAAAGAGTTGTTTGACTTCTTCGTGGGCCCAGACGATGTCTCCTGCAGACGAGATCAGCACTACCATCACGATTCATTAACCTGTTTTGGTATGTCTCACCACAGAGCATGATTCGTCGTTGACGCGCCATGATTTTTGAGCAATCCAAAAAGTGAGGAAGACGGTGAAATGCAAATAAAAGAAATCGGGGACGACAGAGTGAGTCGGAATCAATGGCAGGGAAAAAGTATACTTATGTACAAGAGCACGAACGTCGGAACATACCCACTGAGTGACTCGAGTCCACATTACTGTGTGTACACTTCTGACTCCGCGGACAATCGCTTGGCAAGGCTCGGTCCGGAAAGGTCTCGGCACATTCGGTCCGGTGGTCTGGTCTCGGAGTTGTTGGACATAAAGTGACGAACACCCGTTTTACAGTTTTACGTGTTACAACTGTTGGAACAAAAGAAATGTCACATACATGTTCATCTCAACTCTGGTACGAGGTCCTTTCCAGACCCGGTCAGTAGGAAATCTCTCAAGTTTGTCATTGCGCGGACTTCCATCTTCCTCTCCGTATCCTGTGAACGCGTCCCGACGTGTGGCAACAACACGTTCTGCGGGAACTCAAGTAACCGAGGATTCACCTGCGGTTCGTCCGGAAACACGTCCAGACCGACAGACGCCAACTAGAATCCGATCGCAATTCACCACCCCCAGTATCAACATCGTCAGTAAACACGAAAAACGAACGCAAAAAACACGTACATGTCCATCTTCCAATGCCCGAATCACAGCCTCCTCTTCCAACACCTTCCCACGCGCTGTATTGACCAGAATACTCCCGCGCTTCATCGCCCTGATCTGACGCTCCCCAACGAGACCCTTGGTGTCCTCGCGTAGTGGCACGTGGATACTCAACACGTCCGACCTCGCACACAGCTCCTCCAGACTCTCCATGTACTCACACCACTCTGGCGCGTCAGCGACCCGGCGCCGGTTGTGGTACACGACGCGCATCGGAAAGGCGTGCACGAGGTGTGCGAGGCGGAGGCCGATGCCGCCGAGCCCGAGAATGCCGAGCGTATGTCCGGTGAGGTCGTGTGTGTCCCCGGAGGAGATCGGGATTTTCCACGTGCCCGCGCGCAGGGAACGTTCGGCTTTGGAAAAGTGGCGAAGGGTGGAGAGGACGAGGTAGAGCGCGGTGGTGGCTGTGGCATCGTCGACCGCGCCGGGGGTGTTGGAGACGCGTATGCCTGGGGAGGAATATGATTGAATGGAATGGGGACGTCAACGGAATCGATCCCTCTCTTTTCCGACGGAGGATCGAAGATGACAGATCGCTTACCTTTCTCTTTGCACGCATGCACGTCGACGAGATCGTACCCTGCCCCATTATGCGCGATCCATTGTACGCTGGATGGGAGCCCCGCAACGAGGTCGCGATCGTATATGCCGATCCGCGCTGCGGAGATGTTGCGTCGGTAGATTCCGACGGTGCCTTCGTATGGCCCACCAGGTTGGAAGCGAGCAAAAAAGTCGGCGCGGTTGGGCGCATCGTCCACCTAGATCGGTGTCGTTGATTGATGATTTTTTATGCGGGTGGTGTACTAGGATTGACGCACGATGACTTGGGCGATACTATCAAATAGCTCGTGTACTTCTTTGAGGGCCCATCTAGGGCTGCCTGTTGATTGGATCTCAGGAACTGATAAGAAACCTCAGTAGGTGAACTGTACCACAAATCATGATCTTTGGCAACGTTGACATTCTAGCAAACATCATGGGGGAGACGATGGAGAACGAGGGGATCACAGTTGGATATCAATCAGTTCCCCTGAATAATAATAGACAATTTGAGAGATTCGTTCACGATATGGACAGACAAGTCAACCCGTGGGTAATCGACGTTCGTAATTGGTACAGAAGGGGAGACGACCAGGATATACCAGAAATAAGATACGAAATCAACCAACTCAAGAGAACAGAAAGGTGATACACAGGCGATTAGAAAACGCACGGTCAGCCTAAATACCATCAGAAACATACGAAACGCGTAAACCCCGTTCTTCTACTCACTGGTCGCCAACATCACCTCCATCTCGAGAACCTTCATTTCGAACGCACGCTTGAATGGTGCGAAGAGTTTACCGGGCACTGCGAAAACAATCTTCTCAAAGACCCCCTTGAACTTGGCTGGGGCCGTTTCTTCTTTACCTGCGTCTGATCCTTCCCGGCTTCCGCAAACCAACAACTCTGCCCAAAGTTCGGCCACCATCTCGCCGCTGTTTTGACCGGAACCACATCCAAATGCACCGAGGACAAGTGCGCGGTTACCACGGATCTCAAAGATACGCAACGCGCGCGCCATGCGATCCCGCATCGTGTTTCGTATACCCTCCTCAAAGACGTGTGCATCTGAGGAGGTGATAAGATAATTTTGACGAATAGCAGCGGCGTTCACAGGTACGCTTGAGAGGACATTGATAAGGTAGGGTGCGATGGTCGAGCTAGAACACGACGGTGCTGGATCAACATCGACGTCGTCGTCGTCATCTCTACGGAACGCAACAACACCAGGAGTATACACCATGGAATGGTCGTGTAAACCGGCACCGTCGACGTTTAAAAATTTCCTGTGGGTTCGATAGAATTCCTTTGCCTGCGCTGATCGTAAGCTAGCCACAAGTGATGTCGATCGTGCCAGGGTTTCCTCTTGTTCGTCACCTCCGTGTAAGAACCCACCACCTGGTCGCTTAGCAGATGCAAAGGACAGGACACCCACAGAGGAAGTAGGGAGTGCATTGGGATATTGCCTCGTAAACCGCGGGTTTTCAGTGATCAAGTGTCTTGCGGCGGTAAGAGTGGACTTGGGTACGAATTGGACGGTGCTTGATTCGGAAGTGGGTGCGCTTGCCCTATGCCCACGCCAGTTGGCAAGGTCAGGAGAGCAATGCGGGTAAAACGTGGTGCCCTGTTGACTGATGACGATTTGAGGGGCGATGTTGTAGAAACAATGCACCACGTTGGGGGGTACGTTTCCTTGAGGATTAACCATGGCCACTGGCATCGCATACTGGAAAGGTGACGAAGCCACCGATGCAGAGGAATGGGCAGAGAGTCTCTGTGTGATATACTTGCCATCCCCGAGGACGATTCGTTGAGTATCACGGGCCGTCTCGACCCATTCCGAGCGTTTCTCACGTTGGGCTGCGAATGCCAGTCGTCTTCGTTGCCGTTTGAAGTACTCTTGCTTGCGCTGCTGCTTCGAGCGTGCGATGGAGACGGATGGCTGCTTTATCGCAGTCAAAGTATGTATGGGAGTGCTGGAGCGTGCCCTACCTTGAGGCACTCTCCGAGTAGACTTTCTTGCCATTGTGTTGGTGGTGATGGTGAGGGACGCTGTTATTTGTACCTGTTTATTGCAAGGATCTTCTTCATGCCTTTCTTCCAGGGAGCGTCCAATGTTAATCTCTCCAATTCCACCTTCAACGATGTAGCGGGAAACCAGACATTCACAGACAACAGCAATCACAGCACAGCCAGTAACTCGAACAATACCACCACCGTCGACAAATCATCCCAGGTCACGGATTCCTCGGTCCATCACTCGATGAGTAAGATCGTCTCCATCTACCATCGTGACTCCCACTTCACCAACCTTACCGACCAGGCATGCCTCCACCTCCACCTCCTTTCCCTGATCCGGCCCAGGAGTAATAGATGTGACTGCCTGGTCTCCCGCATCTTGATACCGCGCTACGTCAGCGGGTTGCATGTAAGTCCGGTTCCTATTGTCACTGGTGCTCTCTGAATGCTTCCGTGGGGAACAGATGATGATCTCTCTCGATGCGTTGTACCCATCGAAAATTTCTGTCTGTCATACCTACGTGTAATTTGTATTCCTCTCACTGGAGATTCCTGGGGTGTGAAATCGCAGTTGTATCGGGTTCTGAAGCTGTCAGTCTCAAGTTGCTCTGACAACTTGGAGTCTCTCAAAGAGATACAGTCAACGATTCTTTGCTGGATCTACTCATGCGTGGCGTGGTCTTCGTTCGCTTGCCATTTCATCCAGTTCAGGCAGGGACAAAAATTCTAGAACTCGTATATCCGGCATTCACTCAGTGAGGAGTCCTTCTAGCCGCTGACGCCACGACAATAGCCTCTGCATGCATCCCTGCTTTAAAAGTCTTGCAGTACTTCAAGTTTGACGCTTCCGTTGGTTCTCGCAACTGGCGGTTGGCGGTCCCAGCCTGTCACTAAAGTATGTGGTTGGAACTTGGTCGCATTGATTCTCCCACCGGCAACTTCAATACTCGCCTCCCCAGATTCGGACCGTTCTGGAATCGTTTTCCCCACTTGAGTATGTGCTGCGACGAAATGACAAGCCTGGGCAGGCCTGTGTCACCGAGTTATTGTTTTTTCAATTTACCGTTGAGGACCAAAATGATCACAAGAAGGTGCGCCCTGATTTTGACACCCCTTGGTGTAATTCCGACATACATCTTTACCACGCGGAGGCATATACTCCTCTGCCAGGCGCATGGATGTGTCAGATTCTGGAAAGTGGAGATAAGTCGTATGCAGCGCCGCTACGTGACTTTCCTAGTATATGGTGCCGAATAACCAAGACATGTTGCGACGCATTCAAGCACTGGGTACGGTCCGGTAACCTGCCTTGCAACCCTTCAAAGCTTCACAACCGAATGTCAGCACGCTCAGATCTATCTCGTGTGTGGGGAAGAACAACCGGTCACACGGTCTCATATTCACACCCAGCGATCACTCTCATACATTGTTCCGTCCTCACTTGACCCGATTTACTGACCATTCTCTGGGCAACTCTTACCTTTCTGTTATCGCGGGCTCCCGAGATATGACAAAGGCCGTCGCGACACTCGGATACCTATTTCCAGTCAAGAAGATTTTGTTGTCCTGACCAAAGAAGATCACTTAACACTCTGATGATCACGAGAAGTCTTCACATCCCATTGGTCGAACAAGTGTCACGAGTACAAGCGAGTTTCGGATACCCCATCCGAGTGCCCCTTTATATCCCAGGGGCGTAGTTAGGCCATGCAAGTTGAGAGCCCTCACTTCTCCCTCTTGTATTCACCATGTCTGTCGAGCCCGAGAAGAAACGCGAGTCGTACGAGGAGGATGCGGCCACGGTCAGCGTGAGCGGTGACCAAGAAATTCTGCAGGAGGCACGACGGGCTGCGGAACGGCGGCTTGTTCGGAAGCTCGATTTTCGTTTACTACCCACCATCATCATCATCTTTTTGATGAACTACATCGATGTGCGTTGCGTGCATGCGTAACGTGCACGCGTTGACCTGTGCGTGGTATTGCAGCGCGTCGCGATCACGTCTGCTCGGCTCAAGGGTTTGCAGACTGATTTGGGCTTGTCCGGTATGTTTTCACTCATTTATGAGGCCGGGTAACTCACCAGGATGATAGATGTTCAGTATGATACAGTGGTGGCGATCCTTTATGCATCATATTGTCCGGCACAGATACCCTCTAATATTGTAAGCAGTCCAGTATCAGTATCTTTGCTAGTGCCGTGGTTGAAACTATCTCAAGGCCCTTAACTATGTTTCGAGGTCAGTCATATTTCCTATTTTTCAGATAGAATGGTCGTGGAACATCAGCCCTTCGTAGACCCACTTTCTACATTGGTACCTGTGTCGTCCTGTGGGGTCTGACGAGTGCTCTCACTGGTATCACGCACAACTTTCCTGGTATCATGGCCTGCCGTGTCTTCATCGGGTTGCCAGAGGTAAGGCGACAGAATCCACCAAGATGAAGATGACTGATATGAGATGCCAATTCAGGCTGCATTCTACCCTGGCGCCATTTATCTTTTATCAAGATGGTATACACGGAAGGTTCGTGTAACTCCAGTCACATCGCATGATTGTGATAGATCCTTCTCCTTGTAGGAACTGGCTTTTCGATCTGCCATTCTCTACGCTGGGTTGCTTATGTCTAATGCTTTTGGTAGCGTGAGCCTCCCCGCGTTCTGTGTCTCCCTTCCAGCTCCTGATTTATTGATGGCGCCCAGTTGTGGGCTGCAGGTATTCTTGGAAACATGAACGGGGCGATGGGCATCGCATCATGGAGATGGTGGGTTTAGTGGCTGTTTATGGCAAGCGTGTTATCTGATATCACCCTTACCCTCGAACACAGGCTTTTCTATATCGAGGGTGCTATAACGATCTTCATTGGTTTCCTGGCCATGTGCGTCTGACGCTTGTGATATTCGGTTGCTTTTCTTCTCACTCAACGATATCCCTAGGTGGCTGCTTCCGGATTATGTACGTCCCAAGTCTCTCGATAGTATATCTTAACAGGTTCCTGAGTTCTTTTTCTAACACCGGTAGCCACACAACACGAGGTGGCTGAATCCCGAGGAGAGACATTTGGCGCAGGTTCGGCTTGCAGAAGATGCTGGAGAAGCCGATCAGGATTCTCAACAAGACTCGTACGTTGTCCATGTCTCTCTGAAGCTCTCAATACCGACTGTGTCTGCAGGGTTTTCGAAGGTCTGAAGTTGGCGCTCAAAGATCCCAAGGTTCCGGTTTTCATGCTCATGTGTTGTTCTCAACTGTTGGGGCTCAGTTTCGTCAACTTCTTCCCAACGTGAGTATTTCGCGAACGGAGAGCTCTGTGATCAAGGTCACACACATACATGCTTGTGTTCAGATTGACTGCGACTCTCGGCTACTCGACGACGAACACTTTGCTGATGGCAGCGTATGTACTGTACCGTGTCATTCATTCTTGGCACTTACTTTCTGCGTTCTGGTCAGCCCACCGTGGGTCTTTACAACCATCGTGACGATCATCAATGCGCGGCATGCTGGTAAGCAGCTTACCTGCTCTCTCCCACCTAACAGACTAGATTTAAGTTGACTAACGCGTATGTATACAGACCTCACTGGCGAACGGTTCTTCCACCAGACCGCCTGGTGGTGGGTCGTCATGGTCGGCTATATCATCTCTCTGTCGACGATGAAGACGGCTGGGAGATATTTCTCGCTATTCCTCATGACGAGCGGATATTGTGGTATGTGCCTCCCCCCGTCCCGTCGTTCGACTGTCATCCTTGTCTGACTGTCTGGATGCGCATGCGCATCGTGTTAGGGTTCACACTGACGTGCGTATGGGTGGCTAATGCCATCCCTCGACCACCGGCCAAACGGTCCGCAGCGATCGGCCTCGTGAACGGGTTTGGAAACCTGGGGAATCTGTACGTGGTCGTGTATTCGTCCCACGCTTTATGCCCGTCTCACGAACAGGGCGTTCGATTGAACAGAATGGGATCCTACATCTGGCAAGCGAATTGGAGCCCTGAGTACCATCAATCGATGATCATTGCGCTCTGTGCGCTTGCTTTTGCGAGCGTCCTCAGTTTTGGTGTGTATTTGGTTTCTTTTCTTTTTCGAGATGGGCCCACCTCAAACCTTTATACCCTAGTGGTGCGCGTGTTGCTCGTTCGGGAGAACAAACGGATGGAACGCGCAGAGCTGGATTTGATGCATGGATCCGAACGGGAGCGGATCGAGGAGGCGGCCAAGTTGGAGGGGATCACATTCGACGAAGCTGTGAGGCGTAGAATGGGGTTCCGTTATCTGTACTAGTTTACCCGGAGAAGGTTGGTTCGGACCATGATCACGACTACGATTGTCAAGAAGCATGTGTGACTATTAGTATTACACGGAGAGACAGCACGTGACGAGGATGGTTGATGCCGTGGCCAACAAGTGGCCAATGACTCAACCCGAAGGCATTCATAGGCTGATTGATTCCATCATGTTCGTGTAAGATTGTGGAATCGCGTTCAGCCGGTGAACTCGGAGACCTACCTTGGTGGTGGATGTTGTCGTCTTTGCCCAGCTCTTTGACAGGTTGTATATGCCTCTAGATGGTATGCCAAGCGTTCTGTTGACACCCCAGCGTCTGTGGCATTGACAGATGGAATATCGCGTACTGTCATACAGCAATGTTTGGGTGCATTCTCACCAATTGTTTTTGCCATGGAGTTTTCCCCCGCGGGATTCGTTCGGAGGGTGTTCCTCTGTAACATCACAAGTGAGTTACATCATCTCCGCTTGTTCGGACGCGCCAAGATGGTCGAGCTGAAAGTTGTGACGAATCCTAACAGAGAAAAAACGATGCCTTTCGTTTCTCGCCTCGAGTTTACTTATGAGAGTTTATATCCGGTGACATACCAGTTGTACCATCCCAAGTGTGAGCAGTGTTCTATACAGGCTGTGACAGGTTTCGATGAGAATAGAGGCAGCGCCATCCACTGTATCCGGCGAACATTCGAGGGTCTTGTGATGACCGGAATGTCATGGAGATTGTCGAGAACTTGAATGCGCACACACGCCAAGGATGGGAGACGGAGGACATGCCATCCTGTCACTCCTCCTCATGTTGGGCCTAGCGTGCGTGCGTCTCCACGCTTGTGGGTCCGGGGGCGTTCTGTCCCTATCACACAGTATTCAACGGTCTCGTAGGTCTTATTACGATGCGTGTTAGGCTTGACCACTTATGCGTTGCGTTGCTAGTCCGTCGGGCTCAGGCTGTCCGTGCTCTTTGTCATCGACGAAATGGGCATGTCAACATTATGCAGCTTTAGGGGGATCTGGTTGCTTTTCTGATCCATTCCTGAAAAGCAGTGCGCGTCCTCAGGCACTTACATTCTCTCACATGGGGCTGGCCCTCGCATGGAACATAGAATACCCGGAGACCTGCGCTTGTAGAACGATGCCCTGTCTTGGCCAATGTCCTTGCGAGTTGTGTTAAGACGGACGGTGTTGTGGGGTATCCATGGACATTCTGGGTCAATTTAGCTATTTGGATCTGGATCTCCCGTTGTTTCTGGCACTCTGAACCCCCCTGACTTACTTACCTGAGCAGGTCATGAGGTTCGTGGCATTGGCACTTGTGTGCTGCGGACATATATAAAGGATGCCTTGAAGTGCAGTAGAGTAGTTCACTCGAACTCCACTATCGCTCTGCCATCTCCCTTTTTGCGCATCAGCGATGTCGCTCGGCGAGAAGAAGTCCGAGTCGTTCACGGAAAATGTGGTCGCAGCGGAACACGGAGAACCAGATGACTCTGTCCTCCTGAAAGAAGAGAACAGAAAGGCAGCAGAGCGTCATCTCGTGCGTAAGCTCGACACGAGGTTGATGCCTACTGTCGTCGTCATCTACTTGATGAATTACATCGACGTAGGTTTGCTCATTGTCACAGTTTGGAGGCCTTGTTCACGTGGTGAATGATTCTTGGGTTGTCTAGCGTGTGGCTGTCACTGCCGCTAGACTTCAAGGCTTAGAGGTGGATCTTGGCCTGACTGGTAATCTGGCTCCCTTCGTAGCATGGGTTCACACTTAACTTTTGGCGTAGACGTTGAATATGAAACTGTCCTTGCTATTCTATATGCATCTTACTGCCCTGCGCAGATCCCTTCCAACATGGTACGTCTCGATATGTCATTCTCTGTAGTAATCTCGAGCTCAAAAGTAGACGTAGGTCTTGGGCTATATATCGAGGTCTGTACATCATGCATAATCTCAGGTGTCGCAAGGACTGACGGCGCCCACATGACGTAAAGACCGTCTTTCTACATTGGAGCCTGCATCGTAGGCTGGGGTTTAACGAGCGCAATGACTGGAGTCGGTCTCATCTTTCCTGAGACCTCGGCATATCACTCAGATATGTTTGTAGGTTACGAAAAACTTTTCGGGCATCATTGCTTGCCGTGTATTCATCGGGGTTCCTGAAGTACGAATTCGTTATTTGAAAAAAATTGCTGTTACCGTTTGGCTCAATTGTCTGTTGTAGGCGGCCTTCTATCCGGGGTCGATGTACCTCTTATCAAGATGGTACACCAAGAAGGTAGGCTCACTATCCCTCCTTTTCTTTCTCTTCCTTCTCTCATGTGCCTGCATTCATAGGAGTTGGCACTGCGCTCAGCCATTTTCTACGTTGGCCTATTAATATCCAATGCATTTGGCAGTGTGGGTTCGATTTCTGCGCAGGACGCTTCCCAAGTTATATCTGTTATCAGTTCATAGCGGCTGGAATTCTGGGAAACATGCAAGGAAAACTCGGCATTGCTGCGTGGAGATGGTAAGCAATCGGACTCCCCTCCCCATGATTCCCCGGCTCATCCATGAACCTCCAAGGTTGTTCTATATCGAGGTGCTTTTCTGATCCTCCGGGGTTTTTTTTGGGCGCCGCCGACAGGATGTGTTGTGTTTATGTATAGGGTGCGATAACGATGTTCATCGGACTGCTGGCTATGTAAGTGCTTCATATTCCGCTGTCGGGGAAATTACTCCAGAACCTAATCGTCTTCCCCGTGACTATTCCAGATGGCTTCTCCCGGATTTCGTGAGTGCCGAGAGGCACAGCGGCATTTATTTATTAACTGTCTTATTTCCGTTTCCAGCCCCACAACACACGATGGCTATCTCCTGCGGAACGCCGCTTGGCACAAGTGAGATTGGCAGAGGACGCCGGGGAAGCTGATCAAGATTCTTCCGATGCGACGTGCGTGCCTGATTCTAGCTGACGTAGCCTTTACTTATTGTTCGATCTTTTGCTGTGGTACAAAAACGTACGATGTTCGACTGTTGCCCACAGAATTTTTGATGGCTTCAAGCTCGCTATCCGCGATGTCAAGGTATGGGTTTTCATGTTCATGGGCTGCGCCCAGCTATTGGGGTTAAGTTATATCAATTTCTTCCCTACGTGAGTCTCCACCGAGCGTGCAATGTGCTGCTATGATACTCACGAAATTCGCTTCCTAGCTTGACTGCAACTCTGGGGTACAACACAACTGATACCCTCTTGATGGCTGCGTGAGTACGCCAACGTTTATTTAGCCCCTCCTTTCATTAATTTCCTGGGTGCAGCCCTCCGTGGGTGTTCGCTTCGATATGTTGTGTAATTAATGCATGGAATTGCGGCAAGTAACACCTGGAGCTAAAGTTGAAGTCGACTGCTGATCTAGAGGCGTATAGATCGAACCGGAGAGCGTTTTTTCCACCTAACATCCTGGTGGTGGGCCGTCATCGTCGGGTATATCATTTCTTTAGCAACCATGTCCACCGGTGGAAGATACTTTTCGCTTTTCCTCATGACCATCGGTTATTGTGGTGCGTATGATGTACGGCGTGTATCCGTCGAGGTCCTGAAACATATCAAATAGGCTTCGCGCTAACCCTGACTTGGGTCTCGAGCTCGGTTCCACGTCCACCTGCGAAGAGATCGGTGGCGATAGGTCTAGTTAATGGATTTGGAAACCTCGGGAACGTGTGCGTCTGTTATTTTGTGCCCCAGAGTGTGCTGTCACTAGGAGATGATGCTAACTGGCTCTCGAAGGATGGGGTCATACATATGGAAAGCCAGCTGGGGTCCGGAGTACCATCAGTCGATGGTCATCGCGCTCTCCAGTCTCGTGCTCGCGAGCGTCTTGAGTTTGGGTAAGTTGAGGCGTGCCCCCCTCCCCACGTCCACCGTTTTTGTTTTGTTTCTCTGTCTTGGTCAAAATGCATGCTCACGAGTGTACAGTGATGCGACAAATGCTGATATGCGAGAACAAACGGATGGAACGGGAGGAGCGGGAACTCATGGAAGGTCCCGAGCGGGAGCGGATCGAGGAGGCCGCCAGGTTGGAAGGTATCTCGTTCGAGGAAGCCATTCGTCGTCGCAGGGGATTCCGCTACCTTTATTAAGGACTCTGGGTTGCGTGCGTGTAGGATGTTGTGGACGATTGAGCAAGTTCATGTACATATATCATGTAATGTAATGCAACTGAAGAATGTGTTGATTAGCTCGTGTCTCAATGAGTCTTGCTTCGATAACAAAAGATCTCCAGAGTATTTAACGATGATTTTTTGTTTTTTGTATTTTGCTTCAAGGAGTCAAGTATCGAATAACATCAGGACTTGCCGTATACAGCCGCAGTACTACGCCGTCTAGAAAACTAGCCGAGCATAATCCTACATTATTCGCTCCATATATAGAGGTTAGCGCCGTAACAGATGCTCTGGTCCAATCAGAGTCCTCACTAACCCTCGCATGGGGCTCGCTCAAGCCTTCGGAAGCGTAACGTAATAGTCATGCTTTCCAGATGCGGTGCCATTTCCAAGAAAGCCCCCTGCCAAGGGATGCCGTGTTGGCCATGCTGCGATTCAAACTGCATTGGGCTCTGGAGCGTTGAACTTCAACTTGCAAGCAAGGCTTTCCAGTGAGCGACAGGAAATCGCCGCCAACAAGCTATCAGTATCGCTGGACTATCTCAATCTCGGAAGGTTTTCATCCAACTTGTTGCTCAGATGTCGCATCCTCTATTCTTTCGCGGAGTTACCTACTTTTATCCGATTGGCAACACGTCCGCTGTACGGTTGACTGAACATCTCCCTCCTGAACAACAAGCGAATATTTTACTCCTGGCGTGTGGCGATCCTCGGCATATCTTGTACACTATATATACAAATGAGGTGAATTCTCGTATCGGTGCGTGCCTCCATGTCTTCTGATTCGCCCTGTCGGATCCTAACTCGACGTGTGTAGAGCCAGCCGCAGAGATTGGATGTAACCTGCTGCGATGTGGAAGCTGCTGTGCTCGGTAGGGCCTCGCATTTCTCTTTGTACTCATCCGAGTCTTGAATCTCTCGATTAGCACGCAACGCAATACTGTTCACGCTCTTGGCTGACGAAGGCGCTCAAGACAGGATAGATCTCATATGGAATATCTTCTATCACTTCGTGTTGGATCAAGAGTCGCTGTCCTTACTCATCGAGCAGTGTCGTAAACTCCTGGCGTTGGCGAAAGATCTCGAATTATGGAACACTGGCCCATATGCACGTTTTCTAACTGTGTGCGACAAAAGAACGTTGGCGGAAATTCATCGGTTCTGGAGCCTATACACCGCCACGGCAGATTACACTCCAGACCATCGCAAACGGTTCAAGAAAAACCTTTCGGATGGCATGAAAGAAGTCAACGACAGATTCGCCGATGGCTTTGTCTTGACGTCAGCTCGTTCCGCTGGACCTCTTTTACCCATCGCAGTGAAAGTAGTTGCCGAGCAGTTCCGCAAATTTTGGTCGACCGGGATCACAGAGGATGGTCTGCATAGCACGGATCAGGCTACGTTCGTCAACCCCACGTTTGCCTTCTCCGTGGCGGGAGAGAAGTTCGCCGTCCATTATGGAGTGGACCCGGTGGCGGGATTTCATCTCGCCGAGGTATTTGCGACCTCCCATAGCGAGACACCCACTGTAGTGGTGCAAAAGCTGGTACGAGCAGCGCGCAGCCAGTTCTCTCAGTGGTGCACCTCAGTTATTAAGCTCTTAACGGTTACCTCCACGACGTCGTCAAAGCTCGTTGTTCGGATGTTCGCTGGCGATGCGCTGATGTTGTGTCAAGCATTTTCCCATCTCAACTCATGCGGCGTCACTGCTACTCCGATCTTGAGCTCGCCGTGGAAAGGGTCGAGGATAGAATTCGACGAAAGCCAGTACGGAGGGGGCGCTTCCACTCCTGCCCCAACCACGTTCAACGTGATCGACACATCCAACATATCTGACCACGTTGGACTCCTTAACCTGTTGGTAGTCACAGCTCCCATCCTCACCAAGTCCCCTTCCGCGACACTATACACCGAGGCGTTACTTTCATACAGTGATACACCTTCGACAGTCATCTTGGAGCGACTCTGTGGTGACATGCAAACCATGTCGCTTCTTTTAGGGATTGTGCCCTCCGCTTTTCTATCGCGGTTCACGACTCGCTCGCATGTCCATGAAACTCTTCTGCAAGCCTTCAACCGAACGGGAATGCAACACCATGAACAAGTTGCTTGGAAAGCCATCGGTGGCGAACACCTCATATCATTCGCACCAGATCAGCTTGGTCGACTTCTGTTTGGAGTCTACCTTAAGATGTTCTCTGATGAGAACATGGCTCGTCAACTTCAAAATATATCACTATCGGCTACCCGGGCGTTCCACGAGCAGACTCTCTTGCACTACACTCGTCGGAGCTTTGTACAGCTGCTGAACCATATCAAGCCTCGGGTTCAAGCGGACTGGACTCGTGTCATGGAGAAGTTTGATGACGAAGTTCTGAAAGATAGCAGCCTGATACTGGGTTCCAACTTTTACCAAGAGATGTGCTGTCACTTTCACCTCTTGGATATTGTCACGTTCACCTCTATGGAGCAGTCATATATCCGAAATCTGCGCATCAAAACAAACTCTGCAATCTTCACAGACTGGGAGTCAGTTCCAGCAGTAGTCACGGTCGTCCTTGTGGTCCCCCGGAGCAAGATCACGGCTGTCGAGTCTGAACTTCGCCTGGCGGGAACACCTGTGCTCCAGTGCGAGATCAGGAATACGAGCCTATGGAACATGTTCGCGCATATTTCTGCAGCGTACGGAAAGCTCGAGACTACTGGAACTGGTCAGACGAAAACCGCGACTATTGTGGAAGAGAAGGAAGGGGAGCCAACTTCCTCCCCTTTGATTATTTTCTTCTCTGCTCCATCAAGCGCATTGATGTTATCATACAATGCAACTGTCGGGTTTCGGACTCGTCCTTCGCCACGCATCGCTCTCAGCCCATTACTGACAGAAGCTATATTCGCCGCACCACTGGAAGACTCGCGACACGTCCACATCCTTGCAGAACCCCCCTCTCCACCGATTGCTCGTTCGGCCGCGAAGAATCTGCGTATACAAGTAGCTCGGGAAAGCAAGCAGATTTTCAGCGCACAAATGAATGTATCTTGTACCGAGATTAGTTCATTCTTAAGTCGGATAGATATTACGGACCCAGCTGGTCAAGCTTCGCTAGCAGCTAGGGCGACTGTGAAGATCGAACAGACGCTGACACACGGGTCTCGCTTGCGCATCGACGGGTACGCGGAGACCATCTACTTCCCATTGCCAGTGGATGCCACAAACGCGAGGCTCCGCGTTGCCCGCAAGTCGATGTACATAGAAGTACGTTGATTACTGGTAAAATCCTACAATTTGGAGCAAGGTTGACGCGTTTGCAGGTCATTGCACCTTTAGCGATGTCCATGCACGTTCAGAATGAGCATAGCATCGCGAAGAGGTTCTTTACCGTGCTCGATGGCGGAGTCCCAACCTCATGGAATGTCCACCGAGTGAATCTAGATCGTTGTCCTCCGTTTAAGGCATCACAAAATCCGGGAGCATCAACGTGGCTGGTCCCGCATGTCTCCCTTATGTTCTCCCACAGAGAACGTGCTGTGCGGGAGAAGAGATCCCCAACAGACAAGGACACCTTCGTCAACCTGAAGGATTCTCTTCATAGTCTGTTACTTTCTGCTGCAGGAGTTCAAGGCCCTGTCCGCCCTGTCTTCGTATTGCAGAACACGTCTACACAGGAACTTCTCGCTGTTATCTTCGTCGCTGATCTTCGCCTCGACCTCGGTTCACATACGGTCCTCGCTGACGCCTGGGTTGCTCCAGGGACCACAACTATTCAAAATAAACTGAGCGATCTCGACGTACTTGGCGTCGTCGCGATCAAAATTGATCCAGATGAGACAGAGGCGTGGCGCTACCTTCTTCCGCTGCTCGTCGAACGATGCCGAACCTGGACGCACCGACCTTCCTGCGAGTACTTGACACAAGGGACGATTCCATTATCTCCAGATGCGGGAGCAGATCCCGAAAAGAGACCTTTCTGTTCCTGTGGTGTCGGGGTTGGGACGGAGACATTTCCGCAACGGTTCAAGCCTCTTGCCCCGTACATGACTCGTATGGCCATCAGTCCTATGTTCGCGGTGCCGTATTTGGAGAAGGTGGGGATGACGTTAGACGCACCGACGGATCAGGGGCGATGCAGAGCGTGCGGGAAGCAAGGAGGGTCGCTGTCCCTCTGCGCAAAATGTAAGAGCGTGAGGTATTGTTCGAAGGAGTGCCAGGTGAAGGACTGGAAAGTTCACAAGAAAAATTGCATCCAGTAGCGCCTAACACGGATCAGTGGACTCGTACGTTTTGCATTCTCGGATGTCATCAAATAACCTTTCTACAATGAAAGAGTGTGAACTTTGGATGACAATAATGTGGACGAGGGTAATCCGGTATTCAAGCACCCGCAGCACATTTTAAGTTGATTTCTTGGTGCTTGAGCACCTCCCTGTAGAACCGCGTGACGACCTCGCAACTAGTGGACTCGTCCACCCACAACGGCGTTCCGATCACCTGGTTGAATGCAGCAAAAGGTATCGCACCCGAGAGATGAGGAACTTCGTCTGGGGTGGAGTCGTCCCCAACATCCGCAATGATGACGGGCAGAAAGGAATGGGAGCTCGGGATTTCAGTACTCCTAGATTATCCACGAGAGCGCGAGCAGTTCGATTCTCATCGCGAACCGCAATCCAAACGGCCTCTAACGTCACCAGCCCTGCGCAGGAGAAAAGGAGTAAACCTCAGACTCAGTATATCACACAAAGTCGGACACAATGCCTATGAAGAGATAAAAGAACCATATAAGAACCTCTGTGTCAGACAAGATAGAAACGAGCTCAAATTCTGATATGCACGAACACGATCCGCTTCTCCAATGGCACTTCCTTGGCTGACTCCACCACTGCGACGTTCAACGCCGCTACCGCATGCTCAAAATCAATCACCGGCTGTCTGAACATTTCCCTGTAAAACCGAGTGACACCTCGTGCGCGACCGAGTCGTCCACCCTCCACATCGTCCCAATCACCCCATTGAATCCAGCAAACTGCATCCCAGCCACGAGGTGAAGCACCTCGTTCGGAGTGGACTCGTCCTCCACCCCTGTGTGGCATGGAGACAAGAACGCGAACTCGGAATGCGTGTAGCGCTCCTGGATGATACGCATGAGCGTCAGTGATCCGTCTCTCATCGCGAACCATGCTTGGTTGGGCTTGACCCACGGCTGCAAACGAAATCACTGCGTTTGCAGTTCCAGCAGCGTCACAGATCTCTTGCTGAGAACGAGCACGTTCACACACACGAACGAGAGCCCAGAAAGAGGGAGCATATGAAGAGATGTAGATATCCATGAGAGTCTTGTCCTTTCGATACGGACCTGCAGCATGGAGGGGGAGAACCGTGACGATCCGTTCGACCACGGTCGTCCACAGGTCACGCAACGATCGCTTGAGCCAGAACTCTCTGTTTCCCCCGTACGCATGCGGGTCCTCGATAAGTTCAGAGAATTGCGAACATAGCTGAATGACATCATCGAGCGAGCAATCCAGGGGCACGTGAAGAGGTGGGCTAGTGCGAAGAATGATTAAAGCATCGCAGGTGTATTTGCTAGCGTTCACGATGATCACAGGACCACATTCCGCGGCTTGTTGGAGGTCTTCAAAACGCGGAGGTAAGAGGAACCGCGAGAACCCATCCTGATCCCGAATTTCATGCACCGCAGATTGCCATTCCTCCTGAATCCGCCAGTATGGATCCAATTCAAGTTTGCTCCCACTCCCTTGAGCATGCTTCCTGAGGCCCGCACTCAATTGCGTGAATTTCTTCCCGAGCTTGTGTCCCTTGTTGCCTCGACTCTCCAATGCCACCTAGGATGTCGAGGTGAGTATCGCGAGGTTCAAATGATCGCCTCACCCACAATATGCTGATTGGGTAGACGCAAATCAAGATGACCGGGGAGTATCGTTACTATTCATTAGTGGGATCGGAGGCTGGTCAGGAAGAACAATGACTCTGGCATATAATTAGTCACCGGGATTCATCAAAAACGAGCGAACAGAAATACTTATGAAAAGTAAGGGGACGCGCTGATGACGGACCGCTATTGGGATCACCACTACCAACCTGGAGAAACAACAATGAACGTAGTACGAGGCGCATTTATACAATCATTGGCCTCCACAATGAGTGCCCCATCAGCCATACGAAATTGCTTTGACTCACTGCTCAAGACACCTGGGTCCTGCATGCTATACAGTGAAAGTCGCACCTGCAGGTTACTATCGAAGAGAGAAAACCTTCCCGTTGAGTTCGGAGTCTCGCCCGAGTCTTCAAGACAATTCTTACACGGAACATCCCGCGCCAGACCCAGCCATTGAATGTGAGCAAAGAATCAAAGATCATAGCACCCATCGAGACGATACACAGCATGGGAAACCTCCTCGCTCCCCCGAAGCTCCACATGTACATATCCAGGCGCCCCACGTCTACCACAGATTAGATGTCTACAAGACGCGCCACGCCAAGCCCGAGGCTCCCGCTGCATACCTGTCCCATTAATTTCGCACAAGGTAGGCTTTCCTGAGCCTTTTGAGAACGAACCAGGCAATCATTCGCTCTCCGATATGAGTGCGACAATCATGCTGATTGGGGGATGAGGTCGGAAGATTGGTGAGAGGAAGTGGGATACGCACCGGTACAGGTAATAGAAGAAAGACAAGAGGTAAAAACCGAGTTTCATAAAGCTCTCTTTCTTATGTCCAGAGAGCGTGCGGAAGATTTCAGTAGCGTCGTACATGTGGTTCTTGTTTCGTATCCTGTTCAAGTGTAAGGAGGGCCATGAATGAACACAGAGAAGAGACACACTTGTTGGCGTTATAGAGCACGAGAGGAAGATTGAGCAAGAATGCTACCCATTGACCCGAGAGTAAGAAAAGAATGGTGAGAAAAGCATGAGCAATGTTTTCGGGCAGAACAAACTGGGGGTTGCACGTGGTGAGTACGCGGAAGTAATGTCAATCAGTCATTCTACCTGGTTGAGCTTGTTGCAGAGATCTATGGGATTGATGTAGTCGCATTCGAGGTCAGAGAACATGATGATCTACATTGCACGTCAGAAGACGCCTGAGTTGGACGAGTCCGAGTGACGTACGAAAAAGACCATCGTGAAGAGTAGTCCAGCGGCCATAAGGACCGAGAACAGGAACAGCCAACCTGTGAATTCGGACACAACACTTGAGAACGTGGTCAGGCCAGTGCCCTAAAAAGAAGACGCACCAGCTCCACCCATATCGTGTCAGTTCGGTGATTATGATACTTCGTTGTTGATGAGAACGGCCAGATAGCTAATGGTAGGGTCGAGCTCACCGTTGTGTGTGTTGTTTTCAAGTTGACGCATGCTCTGGTTTTCTGCCACACGCCAAACAAGCGCACACAGGAGTCTTGAAGCAACTTGTCCGCATTTTCT